>JARHVA010009134.1:82500-361994 GCA_037957365.1 Torreya grandis
ACAGGACTCAATGGAGTCTACTATATAATAGAAGAATGTATCACTACCTACGTTCATTAAGGAACATGCTAAACTATCTGAGGTACTACGTTAGGATGCATTGTATAAATTTTATATTTTTTGTGTACCAAATAAGTTTTTGATGCAAAAATTTTTGTTTATGAAGATGTACCACTTTCCTATAAAATAATTGTATAGAAATATTTTGTATAGGTGCAACATCTAAATCCATACTATGCTCTTGAATATGTGCCATAACTATATTTATGTTATTCCATTGAATAGATGCCATAACCAACTATGGTGGTGGTGGGGGAAGACAAGGAGTTACTATTGAATACATAGGGTAATCATATTGAATGCCTAAAACTTTAACTACTTGATCACAATGTATATATTTAAGACATCGATTAATTATATATGGTATTTCATGAAGCTTCTATATCTAAGTGTGTCATGATAACATGTCAAAGGCCCCTACACATGGTAATACTATAAATTGAGTAGCCAAATTTTTTGAACCAACCTAAATAGGTAGTAATATATGACCAAGGTTATTATATGTATGGCCATTGAATGATTTGACAAATTTTGAAATAGCTTGAAAAATTGCTTTGTATACCCAAGAGTGTGAATAAGTTTCATTCGACATGCATTTGTACTTAACCCTTTATCAATCATGACACTATGTATGGGATTTATTTATATATAATATTTAATAAAGAGTGAATGTGTATCTAAATCATCTTTAATGATTTTATTGTCATCAACACAATAATTTAATTTTTTTTGTATAGGACATTAATCAAGGTATATAGAAGTGAGAAGGGGATGAGGAAAATGCCATAGATGCACTGTGAATATAATATCTAAATTGGGGTTCAAAATTTATCATAACACAAAAATCATATTCAACGGTGTCATTCAAGAAGGCTTTCCAATAGATTCGACAACTAAACTCAATATTCCTCTCTATATAAGTGAAGATATTAATAAACCATAAATAAGAGTATCATACTATCATGATTAATATTATTATTTGAAAGCATGATATAGTGAAAAATAGATAAAATACATGCAAGTTTTATACCAAACACTCCACTATTGACCATTATGTCCCTCCTAGGCACTTGATTGAAAAGTGTGGGAGAACCACGGATATTTTATTTATTTATGTACTTAAAAGAAAATTTGACATGGTACCTAGAATTAAACATTAGAGGACAATGGAGGAACTTAGAGTTCAAGTTGAATATAGAATAGTGTTGTATAGGATTTATGAACAAATTTGATCTAAAATCAGAATAGATGAAGGAATGCCAAAATGCTTTGGAAGTGACAGTGGTGTCAAAAAACATTCTACACTATCCTTCACATTGTTTTTTATAAACAATGATAAGATAAGTGTATAAATATATATGGTGGAGGGGGTGTTCATCTAGATTTTTATGTATGAAAACTACTCTTATATGTAGATGATCTTATCCTATTTAAAAAACATGTAGTTTAAGATAATAATTAAGGGCACTATAACCAAATTCATTATCTTATATTAACTAAAAAATAAGAAGCAAATTAAATTTCTTTTTGAAGGAATAAATGTGGAAGTGTTGGAAGAGTATAAGTACCTTGATCTTGATTTCCATAACAATCTTAGTTGGGAGACATGAATGATAAAATGAATAAAAGGGGAATGAAAATATTTCTATTTTTTATTTTACCTTATTTTGGATTAATGAATCTAAACAAGTATAAAAATCTATGATCATTCAAATTATATGAAGTATATCAATTATACTTGAATATAAATGTTTAAAAAAATGATTTGAACAATTACACTGACCTAAGAGATTAAGATATTTAGTGTGTTTATCATTCTTTGTAGGTCTCAGACTTAATGTAGGTAAAAAAAGGGATGAAAATAGAATGGGTCACTTAGATAAAGAGTTGTGTGTTTTGAATTACCATAATGAATTTGTTAGTCTATAGATACCTATTCCATATGATAACATGTATCTTCTACTACATTCATCTATGTATAATTCATCTCTATTTTAATATAGGCCAATGTGCCTACTTATAATCCATATTTATGTGTGATATAAAGGGTCATTATGTTTGAAGTATTTATAAAACTTGTATCCTTTTATTTGAAACCTTAGGCCTAAAAATGGGAATAAGGTGGGTTGAGCTGATATAAACTACTCTGCAATGAATGGTTGAGTGTTTAATGCATATTAAATGCTCTAAAGATGGGATTCAAACCACATATAGTTTACACATTAAATGTATATGTGTAATAGTTCTCATTTAATGAAATCAACATGTAATCTATATTTTTAAACTTGGAAATGGAAAAAATTGATGGTCTAAGTATTTTTAACTTTGATAGGGCCTTCTCCTTATGACTAATTTCTAAATTAGGAAGTTTAATTTAATAATTTTAAATGTGAAAGTGTTATAATGGGCTTTCTTGACAATTCTAGATGATCAAATAGGCTTAGGAATAATATGAATTTATATGGAAATCTTTGGGTAATTTACAACACCAATGACATGTGAAACATATGCCTGACACATAAAGATGATTTGAATTTGAAAAATGATCATTGATTGACACAAGTATGATTCTATTAGAGTTTAACACATAAATTTTTTTATAGTCATATGAGTTAATGAGACTTATCTGAAAGACATGGATATTGATATAGTGACATGGAGATAATTAGAGTATGATTTTAAATAAGTTAGGTACAAACTAGGGAATTCTTATAGATGACTGATAGTAAATCAAGAAGAGTATACCCTTAGAAAGCACTTGGATAGAATATAAGGGTGTGTAAGACCCATATGTGTATTCACACATCATGTAAATTGAATTTAGGTCAAGAATAACATTTTAAAGTGTTTAATACTAAATTTTAGTGTCTAAAAATGCCTCCCTTTTATTTTAGTGTTGAAATGAAATACAATGTTAGAGTAAAAGGATAAATATATGTACTTGAGTGTGTACAAAAAATATATATTTGGGAGAAGGTTTTGAGTATGCAACTTTCTCCATGTAAACTTGCAATGAACATACATTAGGCAATGTCCATATATGAAATGAAATCTGAAAATGAAACTTATAAAACTTAAAGATCAAGGAATGAATACATTTGTAAGTGGTTAAACTATGCCACCCTATGATGTCGTTTAAGATGATGCTTTTTTTTGAAACATTGAATAACTATTATTGCTTCTGAAGTATATCAAGATTTTGGATTCCAACTAAAGCATTTAGAGAATTAGGGGTGATCATGCACTAATGGATAGATAAACTAAGGGGAGGGACATGGGTTTGAAAAATAAATTATTTAATCCTCAGGAGTAGTGCTAGGCTATTGAGTGCACAAAATATTAAATGCACTAATCATTTAACTTATCTTGAACCTCAATATGAAAATCAGAGACTATTATACTCTCATGAATCAACCAATACAAAAAAAAAAATTATAGATTCAATATGTTACCTTTGGTACCATCAATGCCATGCTCTTAAATAGAAAACTATAATAGTGTGTGTGTATGAAGAATGTCCATGCCCCATAATATTATACAATTAGTGACAACATGATATATAATGTTATGTGTGTGTGTGTATATGTATACACACACACACACACACACACACACACACACACACACACACACAAACACACACACACACACACACAGACACACACACACACACACACACACACACACACACACACACACACACACACACACAAAATTTTATACTAAATATGAAAATATTAAAACATGTAATTTATATTCCTATAAAATGTGTGTATATGCATTGAATATGCCCCTAAAAGCTATTCCAATCTGCAAACATATGTCCCATAATCTAAACCAACATGAAATATCTAAATAATGGCATTATTCCATAAAATATGAATTTTATATAAATAAATACTTAAACATATATGAGAATAATAATAATAATAATAATAATAATAATAATATAAATAAATACTTATATATATATATGAGGTGAAGTACTTGTGAATTACTCATCTCAAAAGAAAAAGAGTTAGTTACATCATGTTATGTAAAAGGATGCAATCATTTAGAATCACGTGTAAACATGTGGAGAATATATTATCATATTAATTAATAAATAATAAAATAATATATGAAACATATAATTTAAGGCATGAAATTATCATATCAAGATAGATATAACAATTAGACACATAATAGTAACCAATACTAATATAAGCACTGAATAAGAACTATGCAATAAAAGTGTATGATATGGATCAAGGAAGCACACATAAATAGGGAGATTTTTTATATTTATCATGAAATCACAACTTATAAAACTTAGGAGACAATATTATGTGTATCCTCTCATTTGCACACAATGTTTTGGTCATGATGTAAATGATAAAAACACACATAATAACACTCACTTTCATAGAAGTAAAACACCATGTGTCATAGAAAATCAAAAGTCATATATGGTAAGATATAAAATAAATAATCACAAAATTAAATATCAATTAATAAATGGAAAATAATAATTGTGAGGGCCCAAATAAAAAGGCATACAATGATACAATCAATCAACGAAAAATGACAAGAAAAGGCAAGGGCCCAAAGAAAGAGGCATACAATGATACAATTAATCAAATGATGGAATATAGTAAACCAAGAGATAAACAAGAATAATAAATTATTATCCTATATAAAATTAAATAACAATAATGATGCATAGAACAAGCCAATCTATTCTACACTATCAACCTATGTCAATGCCACAATATAAAAAAATAACTTAATATTAAAATGTAGCATTGAAAAGAACATAAGAAAGATAAGACATATGTAATCAATCATAACTGAACTTGATAAATGAAAAGTGACATAAATATATAACCTATAATAATGTAACTGATGAAATGAGATTCCCTTGCCTTGACATGGCCCTTGGGTATAGGAATGACTTTCATATTTACATTCATGTATCACATGTAACCTATATGTCCTTCATCTCACTCATATATACCATGAAATGAATGTGCATATTAAAAATAATATGTAGTCTACAAAATACATGATAAATAACATAATTAAATAATGTAAACTATAAAAATTGTCATGCTTAGGCCTTGATTTTTATTTTTTTAGAGTTTTTTCTTACCTAAAAATTACTAATCAATTTTCCCATCAAGGGGATGGT
The DNA here is from genome assembly GCA_037957365.1 of Torreya grandis. Classification (NCBI taxonomy): domain Eukaryota; kingdom Viridiplantae; phylum Streptophyta; class Pinopsida; order Cupressales; family Taxaceae; genus Torreya; species Torreya grandis. Next base: position 87,731 of record JARHVA010009134.1, read on the forward strand.
CATAAATATTTCATGTATCAAACATGGGAATGGTCACATATCATGACCAAGTAGTATCATATTTAGTTGTATCTAAATCAAAAGAATGATCTAATGTTGTAATCTAACCATCATCATCATCATCATCATCATCATCATCATCATCATCATGATCATCATCATGAGTCATAGGCTCATTTGTATGATGAGTAACTTTAGGGAGACTTATATGCAATGGAATCCACTCTATAGTAGGAGAAACATGTGAAAATGTTTAATAGAAAACATGTTTATCTATGTGTAACACTAACTTAGTGAATGATAGAGTAGATAATGGCCATTTTGAGTCCTAAATAACTCTCTAATGTCATAGGCATTAAACCATTAGTCATCCTATAAAGTCAACTAATTTCCTCTAAACTATATATATATATATATATATATATATATATATATATATATATAATGCAATTGAATGGGTTAAGTAACTAGATGTGTACAATGAACCTAAATACTAAATATAGTGGTGGTGGGCATGGAAGAGGAAATGCCTTTGACTAAATAGGATAATCATATGGAAAAATTGAAACTATGACCACCCTACTACCATGTATATACTTGACACATATATTGAAGATGATATTGCATAAAGCTTATGTATCAAAGGGAATATTAAACACATGTTGAATATCCTTGTACTTGGTAAGACTAAAAACACATTATTAATTACTATAGGACCTAGATTAAATGGTAGAAAAATGTGTCTAAGGGGATTTTATTCATTGACATTAAATCCATTATCTATCCTTGTTGTATCTATCAAATCCTTTAACTATCCTTTTTGTATTCATAGAATCCTCATGTGTATATCCAATATTATTGATAAGTGTCATTGTATTTTTTTAAATCTTAAGCCATTATCTAATGTGACACTATGTATAGGTTGTGAATCAATGTATGCTCATATAAATAGTGATGTATAAGTAGGATCACCATCCATAATCTCACTAGCATCAAATGTAATTTTAGGTCATTATATATTTGTGCTCATAAGTGTAAAAATAATACCATTTAATGGATGATCATATGTCATATGAGAAAGATTTACATTACATGTCATATGCACCTTACAAGTATCTTTAGTCTTTGTTGTTACATTATTTGTAAAGGGATCATAAAATATTTCTAACTTTAAAATCCCAATTGGTTGTGGTAGTGAATCCCTCATATGTGTACTAATATTAATAATTTTTTAATAATGATATATTTAATTTTATATCTTATTCCAAAACATATGGTTATAGATTATACTTTATATCTATGATATTCATAATATGCATTAGTGTCATTGTTAGCCAAAATAGCTACCATTGGCCATTATATTTTAAAAATTTGCTTATAAGTCACTTTAAATTTTTTGATAGCCTTTTTCATGCCTATGATAGTTTCTAATTCAATCAAATGAGCATTGATAGAAAGGGTTAGTCATGTAAATGAATTCATTCAAATGAGTCTCAAGTCTCATTGGTCAATGTGCATAGTCCAAGTCTTTTCAACATGTTTAATGACTTGAAATGGAATCTATGAGTCAAATACAGTGTCATGTATGTCTCTCCCATACTTTTAAACCTTGGTTAATATTTTTTTATGTGAATATGATCAGTTTCGAGTCAAAAATGATAGTTTTGAGTTAGAAATAATAATGTTTGGCCTGCAAACCATTACAAACACTTGTCATGAGCCATTAAAAAGGAATAAATGAGTTTAAATAAGCTAAAAATATCAAAATAATTTGGTATAGATTCACAAAGGATAAAACATGATTGGTTGAGATTGAAAAATTTAGATCAAGTCAAGTAATGCATCAGATACTTCATTAGTGTCTTGGCAACTAGCTGAAGGTCACTTTGTAGTTCTTGTTTCATGCAAGAAAAGAATATTTTGATAAAAAAATATTATTTTTTTATGGATTAATTATTATATTTATATACCATGTATTATTTCCTATTCTTAAGATCCATGCTATATAAATAATCACTAACAAGTACAGGGTGTAGGGTTTTAAAAATGTAAATGTTGCAGTTAAAAAATGTGTTTCTAGGAGGTTTAAGTGAATTATTTAAGGAATAAAATTATTTTAGTGATTATATGGGTTAATCCAAGTCCAAATAAAAAATAATTGTCTTTATACCTCATAAAACTAAAAATATGCTCATTTCTCTTTTCCTAGTTGCCTTGTTTTGGATTTTTGGGTTGTTACAAGCCTAAAAAAGGGTGTTCTTAACATTTTTTCTACTTGAGAATGAAAATAAAAATGTTATAACGAGTTTTTTGTTAATATAGGTTATTATTAAAAAATAATTAGGTCTTTATACTCATATAACTCAATAAAATGCCAAAACATAGACCTATAGTCATACAAAAATGAGAAAATGCAAGGTGAGACAGCACTAATAAGAGCATATCTTAATTTTTATTAATATAAACCTAATTAAAATTTACATGGATGTTTTATTTATTTAATTTAATTTTTAAAATTTTTTACATATCCTTACACCCAATCATTATAGATAAAATGGAAAAACACATGTCTACATCACCTACAGGGCAATAAACAAACACTTTTGAAAGAATTTTTGTTTGAGAGTTTGATGGTGTATTTTTGAGTTTTTAAAACTCTCATAGATATTAAAAATTTATACCTATACAATGAACCCAAGGAGAGAGTTATGATATCTCTAAAATTAATTTAGGACCCCAAAATACAAATCAAGGCTTCTTGAGGCATAAAAAGGCCAAATTGAGCAACTTTTGGAGCTAAAAGTTGAGTTTGGAGTTGAAAACTTGGATAAAGGTATATAAAACCACTAAAATTATTTTAAAACACTTATTTGGTCTATTTTAATCCCAAATCATGAATGCTCATGAAGTTACATGCTTTCACTAGGCATTGACAAGCTTAACAACTTGAAAAAGTGAGAAAAAGAGGTCAAGTGAGGAATTTTAGGTCATTTTATGAGGTCTCGAGTTTGAAATATCAATTGGATTAATCTAAAATCCATAAAATGAGATTTAAATAAGACTAAGCAATGTTTAATGGTAGTAATGCACTTATAACTCTTCAAATAAGAAGCAATAAGAGTTTTAAAGAAGGTCATGTGTCAAGTCTTCAAGTTGTAACTCCTCCACCAAGAAATCCTACACCACCTTGAATATAATAATATCAAAAAGAAACATGTTGAAGATAGTGATATGACTATTCTCTCATATTCCACTTGGCATTGTAACTATTTTTTGATGAATGACACTTATCATAAACTCTCTTAACATCCCTTCTCTCTCTTCTCTCATTTTTCCTATATGTATTGACTTGAATAACATTATATGCTTCCTTTCACCTTAGTATGGTGAATCCATACTCATTTTAAAGCTTATTAATGAATATAAGACAATTTTTTTCCTCCTTGTATGGTTGTATTTAGTGTAAGCTTATGGGTGGTTGATCTTGTTATGTAATAATTTAGTTTTCCATGGCTTGTGTCTCACTCTTCTACTTATATATAGTTGTATATATCTCTTAAAAGTTATATTTAGTGTCATTAATGGTTAAGTGTGGACTAGAAGTGGTAATATTCCCTCCTAGTCTTCCAATGCCTTAACTATCTACAAAACATTGATTTAAAAATAATAGTTTAGGATTAGTGCATGATAGATCAGTCTTATAGGCACTTGAAAATGTGTGGTAGTGGTCATTAAATTTGTTACATCACCTCCCATTTAATTATTTTTATTTCTCTCTCCCTTTTCCCTTACAATTAATAGGTTTAATAGTGATTCTAGGTGATAGCATTAAGGGAGATATCCCTAACTAAAGGTTTTCTTCATCTATAAGGTCACCCATAACCTTTGAAGAGTTCTCATGCTATGACTTAAGTGAGAAGGATTGAAAAACCTCCTCAAGGGTGAAACTTTTGATGATAATAATTTTGGCATGCCCAATAAGATAAGAAATTTCATCCATTGAAGAGTTATTGGTGTTACTCTTTAATGTACCAACTTTTAGAGGCATGAACAAAAACACCAATGACAAATCCAAGTTCATTTAGTTGGTGTTAGTAGGATAGGTATTATTTTAAGCAAGTGTTATTTTTGATCTACCTTCCTCATGAGGTTTCATTACTGAGTTTGGAGTGGATTTATATTTTACTTAAGTTGGTGAGTCATGTCAAACTTATGTTGATCCTTGTCAATAGTTTATTATCCCTTATTAATAACATGTTAAAGGGTTTCGGGGCCCCTTCAAAACCTGCTTTTACCCCTAATCTAAAACATCTTAATTATTATTAGCCACATGTTGATACATATCAATCCTATGTTGATCCTTATCAATAACATGTTGAGTCATATTAGCCTTGATATCAATATTTTTATCCTCACTCCCAAGCTTTTCAACCTTCACATCAATCTAGCCAATCTTGTTATCAATCCTATATGACACTTCCCACACTAAGTCATCCTTGTTGATAGCCTATGCATTCTCCTAATCAACCTTGTTAAGACCATGTTGATCTTATTCAACATATTCATATTTCCAATGAGTCTATTTCAAGATTAAAAAAAATCTTTTAGGCTATGAAAGGCATATGATAGAGATTAATGGATAAATGGAATATGGTATATGTGTTACTAATCATCTCATTCAGAATGTGAGAGACTTGTTATAGCTAATTAAGAGAGAGAGTGGTCACCTATTGAGATAGATAAAAAATAGAGACTTACTAATGTCATGATAGACATAAGTAGCCTTATTCAATGCATAAAGGATAAGTTAGTGGTTCATTAGGGGTAACAAGTTTGGCACTATCAACCTCATGTGATTTCTCCCATTTTACCTCAACCTTCTTTTACTTAGATCATTCTTATTTAAATTACTAAATCAAGTGAATTTCAAAACATCCCAAATCCTTCAAATATTATTCAAGCCTTCCCATCATAGAGGTCAATCCAAGAAAACATCCAAAATAAGAATGTTCTTTTTGAGGGGTCTGAATACCAAGATAAATTAGAATTAGAGTGTTTTATTGCTACTTGGAGGGAAAATAATGAGGTCATCTTGGAAAAAAAATCCATTCACCTTCCTCAATAACCCCACAAAAGGTCCTTTTAGATTCCAAGTTAGAATCAGGTAGTGTATTCATGGGATAAACAAAATGGAACAAGCATAGATTGGAAAATTGAGACCAAAGAAGAACCTTTTCCCATTCAACACCCACCCATCATTCCTTAAGAGCCTAAAAATTTCCTATCATGGAGATCAATTCAAAAAATAATCCAAAGTAAGAAAGAAGTCCTAGTTGATAAATATGAATAACATAAAACTTTCCCATCATAGAAGTCAATTCAATGGAGAATTCAAATTAAGAAGTAGGTCTTTGTTGAGAAAGTTAAAGATAAAATCATATCAAGTTTTGAGGGGTTGGTCAGTGAATGGAAAGAGGAGAGTGATAAGCCCATTTATCTCAATAACCTAAAGGTTTTTTATGAGTTTAAGTAACCTATACTTGAAGAGGAACATGTTATATTAGAGGCTAGTGAAGGTGGTCAAATTACATCTATAATTGAGAATCAAAAAGTATATGAGGATGATACTTCAAGTGTATATGATGAAGAGATAATCATTGGAACACCTCTTGGTGTTGAGAGATTCAAATAAGTCTTTAGTGATGAAGAGGAAGTAAGATTTGATGAGTTGGTAATGTTAGAATCACATACAGGTCTTCAAAGTGTCATGAATAACCAAGTGGATCAATAACATTGGCATGAATTTGATGTTTATGAGTAGGTTTAGGATGACCATATATTAGTGGGTGAGATGGAAAAAAATTATGAGGAATTTGGAGCTCCTAGTGAACTAATATTTCATGATGAATAGTCCAAACATTTAGAGGTTTCAATTCAAGCTAACCAAGATGAATATGCATTTAAGGTTGTAATGTATCAAAAAAAAAAAAAAACTAGAAGTTGATATCCCTCAACAAAAGGTAAATATTTGCTTTCAAATTCCTTGTTTCCTTCAAGCTAATGAGCCTCTCCCTTGCTACAAAGAGGAGTTTGATGAAACATAAGAGGACCTAATTGATTTACAAGCTAATGAAAGGAAGTTCGAATACTTTTTAAAGGTAATTGAATCAAGTTTAACTATTCTAAAATGAGACTCTATGATGGAAAAGATAGAGGAAGGTATCTTTGGTAAGAAATTTAACATGGAAGAAAAAATTGGTTCTCTAATTATAACATTTCAAGAGGTAATTCCACTTAATGTTGACTTGTTTGATGTTATTAAGGAAGGATATCAACATCTCAATTAGTTTTTATACTTTTTTTCACTTTTGGAAGATAATAAAAAAAATTATTGGCCTCAACCTCTTAAAGTGAAAGAAGCTTCACTTCTTGAAGCCAATTATACAAGTATGTTTCAAGAAACATGTCAATCCATTTAGTTTGGTTCACCAGCTCTTGAAGAGGTAAAATTTTATCATGAGGTGAATAATGATTAGGTATACATAACTATAAGATCATGTCCTATCTGTTAATTATCTCAATTAGATACCAAAAAGGATGAACCATTGCCTATCTTTTCATTTAAGAGAATGAAGATGATCCTAAACATGTCCAAGATTAGTCCAAGCATACACCCTTAATCACTCATGCTTCAAGAAAGATGGAGGATGTGTATAAGATTGAATTTTAAGGGGAGGAGGATATCAATACCATCATATATTTACCTTTGTTTCATTCTCTCATGGCTGCCATTAAAAATTCTAGTCACATGAGTATGGTGAAAAAGGTAGCTAATTTGATCTACCAATTAATGGTTTTATTTAGGGCTATCTAAATTTGTTATAATATGTTAGTGTATGGTGTATTAGTTGTATTTTCTTCCTTTCAATGCTTATAGCTTAGTGTTTTATCTTATTATTTTATTGTAAGTTCTTATTTTATTTTTGTTGTGTGTTTGTAGAGGCATTATCAGTTGTTTCAAATTATTCTCAGTTCTTGCAGTCAGTCCTCAATCTCCAAGTTAAATTTGTGTTGCTATGAGATGACCCCATATCCCAATGGAATAATAAGGCTACTGGTCTAAAGTTCATAACAAGCATACACCCCCTAAAGGTCACCAAAAATGTTATCCAAAATGGTTACCATGTGCCATTATATTTCAAAACTTTGCTTAGAGGTCACCTTAACTTTGTTGATAGCCTTTTTAGTTCTTATTTTAGTGTCTAAGTCAATAAAATTAGCCATGATAGAAAGGGTTGGTCATGTAAATGAAGTCATTCAAATGAGTCTCAAGTACCATGGGTTAATTTGCATAGTCCAATAATTTCAACATGTTTAAAACTTTGAAATGGCATATATGGGTAAAATATAGTGTCATGTATATATATTACACACTTTTCAACCTTGGTGAGTCTTTTTCAATGTGAATATGATCAGTTTCAAGTTATAAATGATAGCCTTAAGTCAAAAATAATAATGATTGGCCTGTAAAACCATTACAAACACTTACCATGAGCTATTAAAAAGGAATAAATATGTTTCAATAAGCTCAAAATATCAGAGTATGTTGGTATAGCTTTACCAAGGCTAAAACATTCTTGGTTGATCTTGCAATATTTAGATCAAGTTAGGGAATACATTAGATACCTCATTGGGTTCTTGGTAGCTAGATGATAGTTAGTTTGTAGTGATTAGTTCATGAAATATAATAAGAGTTGGATTAAAAAATAATAGAGGTTGATGGAGGACCTTATTCCCTTGATATTCCATGCATTATTTCCTAGTTTGAAGAGCCATGATTTATGAACAATCACTAACAAGTACAGGTTATGGGGTTTTATGAATGTAAATGTTATAGTAAAAATGTGTTTTTATGAGGTTTAAGTGATTTATTTAAGGAATAAAATGGTGTTAGTGATTATATGGGATTATCCAGGTATCAATGAAAAAATAGTGAGGTCTTTACACCTCATAAAACTCAAGATATGTTCATTTCTCTTTTCCTAGTTGCCTTGTTCTAGATTTTTGGGTTGTTGCAAGCTTGAAAAAGGTGTTCTTGACATTTTTTGTGATTTATAATGAAAAAAATGGTTTTAATGGTTTATTAGGTTAATATATGTTATTATACAATAATTATGTCTTTATACCTCATATAACTCTATAAAAATCCAAAACACAAACCTACAGTCATACACAAATGAGAAAATACAAGGTGGGACATCACTAAGAAGTGCATATCTTGAGTTTTAATGAATGAAAAATCATGAATATTTACATGGAGGTATTTTTTAATGTAATTTAATTTTTTCATGTGGTTTCATATCTTTACATCCCATGATGATAGATAAAATGGAAAAACACAAGTCTATGCTACCTATAGGGTAGCAAACACACTTTTGAAAGAATTTTTGTTTGAAAGTTTGATGATGTATTATTTATTTTTATAAAATATCATAGGTATTACCCATTGATAAATTTCCAATTAACCCAATGATATATTTATTTGAGTTATAAAACTAATTTTTGACCCCAAAATCCAAATCAGGGCTTCTTGAGGCATAAAAGGCTAAATTAAGCAGCTTTTGGAGTTACAAGTGGAGTTTAGAGTTAAAAAATTATAATGATGTTAAAAACATTATGTATATTCTCATAACAAATCATGCAGGTTCATGAAGTTCCATGTTTTCACTAGGCATTGACAAACTTAGCAACTTGAGAAAATGAGCAAAAGAGGTCAAGTGAGGAGTTTCAAGTCATTTCATGAGGTGTTAGGTCTACCATATCAATTATAAGAATATAAAATAAATAAAATGAGGTTTAAAAAAGGATAATCAATGTTTAAGGGTAATTATGCACTTATAACTCCTCATACAAGAAGAAATTGAAGTTTCAAAGAAGAAATTCAGGTGTCAAGTCTTCATGTTGTAACTCTTAAACTAATAACTCCTACGCCAACTTGAAGATCATAATATCACCAATAAACACATGTTTAAGAGACTGATATGATTTTTATATCATCTTATAATTGGAATTTTAACTGGTTTGTGATGAATGATACTTGTCATGGACTCTCTCAATGTCCCTTTTCTCTCTCCTCCCTAATTTCTACCATATATACTACCTTTAATGGAATTTTATGCATCATTACACCTAAGTATGGTGAATCCATGATCCTTTTTAAGCTTATGAATTAATATAATACTATTTTTTCCTCCTTGTATGGTTGTATTTAGTGTAATCTTATAGGTTATTAATCTTGTTATGTGATAATTTAGTTTTTCATGGCTCTTGTCTCACTCTTTTACCTCTATACAACTATATATCTCTTTTATAGGTTGTATTTAGCGTCATCAAGGGTTAAGTGTGGATTATAAGTGGAATTATTTTCCCTCCTATAGAATATTGATGTAAGAAGAATAGTTAGGATTGGTGCATGATAGGTCAGTCCTATAGTTCATTGTGCACCTAAAAATGTGTGGTAGTGGTCATTAAATTTGGTGAATCACCTAACATTTACTTTTTTCAGTTCTCTCTCCTTTTTCATATGCAATTAATAGGTTTAATATTGATTCTAAGTGAGAACATCAAAGGATCTATCCCTATCTAAAGGTTTTATTTATCTATAAGTTCACCCACAACCTTTGAAGAGTACCCATGCTATCAAATAAGTGAGGGGGCCTAAAAAACCTTCTCAAGGGTGTATATTTTGATGATAATAGTCATGTCCCTTATGTATATTCTTACTCATATCAACCTCCTTATGTGGAGGGAGAGATATAAGTTTGCACTCAACTAACTTTTATCTGACCATATATAACCTATATATCTTTCATCTCACCCACTCAAATCACATCATGAGAAGAATGTGTGAAAAACATGAATATATAAGTCTCTATCATAGGTTGATAAGCATGATATGTAATTTGTAACTAGGATAAAGGAAAAAAAAAATATTTTTTGTATTTTGTAAATGTTTTTGTTAATTTAAAAATTTATGGTGAAAACACATAAGAATATATGTACAATATGGTATAATAATGATGTATCAATGAAGTAATATATGTATATGGACATGAATAGTGTACAAGTGTGATTAAGGCATAACATCATAGTCATGAATAATTATGTGTAACACATTAAGTGTCAAAATTAGCATACAACATATGATGAAAATGTAAAACATTAAATGAGATAGTCACCTTAATCAGTTAGCTAAAAGTTTGGTAGCACTTCTAAATAATTGAGGGTTATAGTCTAGATATATCATAAGTACTAAAACTCTAAATAGATAATAACAATCTCAAGTAGTAGATAATTAGGTGTAATAAGTCACAACCATGTGTCAACATCCAAAAAAGAAAGAGTAGTGATATGAAATAAATAAATGTACTATAAATAAATAAGAAAAGGTCAAATTTGTAATATATATTCAAGTTCCTAAAGAGTCATAAATTAATTTTTCAAAATCAAAAGACTAGATAGGTTTAAAAGGTACATAATGCAGATGTGTAATTAGTGCATGATGTGGTTCTTTGTTTACATGTGGTATTTGAGATAATCCTACCATATATGTAAGTTTAATTAGGATTTGAACATGGTTTTTGGAACCCAAACTTTGTGAAAATGTCACATTAGATTTAACATTGTAATATTTTATTTTATGTGATGTGTTGTTTGAAAGAGATGCATACACTAGAGCATAATCACCTACTTCATTAGATTTTGTATCCTTAATGTTGTGAAACTATAAGATGGATAAATGTGGATCAATGTTTATTTGCATGTATTATATTTATCTTTTTTCTTCACTTCATTAATATTTGACTTTACATATATAAATTTTGTGGTGATTTTTTCTAAATAAATGGGTGGATAATCACTATAGAATTTAATAAGGTAGTTTATGTGGGTTTCTCTCTTTTATCTTTAAGAAGTGAAAATAAATTAAGTACAACATGTGGGAAAATTGATCCACAGTCTTAGGGAGTACAATATAATTAGAAAATACTAGATATGTTCATGTCATCTAAATATACTCCCAGTCCACATGATGTATAACTATTTTTAATAAATACTCATCTATGCAATAAGGGTCATAATTGTCATTTGTATCATTGTATTGACCATGAGTATCACCATTGCTATTAATATTTTCTCCCAAAATGTAAGTATGCATTATTTATATGGGAATATGTTATTGAGATGTTATGACCTTTGTTTGAGGCATGCTAAGATTCATAACAAAGTATATATTTTTAACATATATACAATATAAAAGCTGAACATTATCCATTATAAAAGTGTACAAATAACTATCCTTAAAAAAATATGCATCTATAAAATGTAGAGGCTATAACATTCATAACATGAATTCATGGTCTTCCCAACAAAATGTTATAGTTAATATCATTAGATATAAATTTTCATTTTAAGGCCCAAGAGTTAGGTCTCATAAAATTGATCCCAAGGGGATATGTGTTTTAATTTTGAATACTTTGGTAATTTTGTCCAAAAGAGAAAGAGTCTTAAGATACATGCCTATAACATTAACAAAGGCCATACTAAAAATATTCAATCATGCATCATTATCCACAAGGACCTTATTAATTCTTACATGATTCACTTTGCCCTAAATATACAAAGGAAGGTTTTGATTTATAATGTATTTAAGAGGTATATCCTCAAGTTTAAAGGAAATGAGGTTCTCATTATATTTTAAAGTGTTGAAAATAGATGAAAAGTAAGTAGGGTCAGTGTTGGATGGAAAAATAACATCACATAAAGTATCTTGTAATATGCATTTGAGAATTGTTGATTATTTAAGAAATTATAGAATAAAGATATTTTATTGTGTATTTTATAATTATTCCATTAGATCATATGGTTTATTAATCTAAACCATAAAAGGAGGAGGGGAGTTATAAAGGCTCGTGAAGTAGTATTTTAGTTTGTTCCACTTTAAGAATCAAAATAAGGAATGGTTACATTTTGTGTCCTACCCATTTGATTTTTTACAAATTTAATCTCATATTAAACCACCATACATTAAAAAATTATGATATTAAATAAGAGAGGTAAAAAATGGTTTTAGGTATATGGTATCATCATATAAAGCATAGAAAAAACCCTATCATATCCCAATCCACAAGATAATATTTTATGGTAGATGTGTAATCACCTAAAAGTGGTATTTGGATGCTAAGAGTGTTTCTTGAGTCAACCCATTCCTATATTAGACCTATACCTATCTTAGTTCCTTTATCACACTTTTACATCCATTGTGTAGACTACATACATCTCCATACATCTCAAACATAGTTCCAAAACTATATTCCCAGATCTTGGCCCTTCATACCTAGTAGGGTACCAGGTGGACACTAACACCACATTAAGGACACTAGAGACACATGGCACTAATGTCCCCAACTTGGTTCTAGTATCCCTTTCCCTAAATATCTTGAATAAATATATTTTAAAATGTGTACCCCTACTAAGGTTGGTCTAAGAATATTTTATTATCCACATAAGCTATGAAACTCTATAAATATAAGACTATTACACCTCCATCCACTAGATGGAAAAGAGATGAAAAAGGCCTATTCAAATAAGAAAAAAATTGAGCAAAATCAAGGTCATTAATACTTATTCTACCTTATTTATACTACCATCTATAGCTACCCTAAGTCCAAATTTAAAAAATTTCCAATCTTAAGCACACTCACAGCTTTCAAGACCACTATCATTTTAGAATTCACTTGCACTTAAATTAAACACTAGGTGGGAGAAATACATTGATATTTATCCTTACTTAGAGTATTGGTATGTATGAAAATCTCTTCACAATGGGGTGTTGAGGATGTATAGCCTATCCTACTAACAAACACACATTTTAAAGCTCATGTCATACTTATAAGGAGGATTAGGGTTTGCAACTTAAATCAACTATTTACTATACAAAATTATAGATTTCACACATGTAGGAATAAAACCTAGAAACATAGGTGCAAGTGTTCCTAGAAAATAGGAACAATCCTACAAAGAGGACACTATCACAATTTTTAGGATGCTAGAGCCACATGACACTATTGTCCAGGTGAGGCACTACTATCTAGTAAAGAATCTAACTCAGGGACCCTATTGATGACACTCAAACCTATCCATAACCCATTTTTCAACACCTAAATATTCTACAATAGTCATTTTATAGACAAGTCTCTATTTGCACATATTTATTACTATTTTAAAAAAGTCAAATCAAGTAAAATTCTATAGTAAATCAATGCTTATTTATTTCATATAATTTCATTGATTTAGATAACTTGGCCCTTTAATCTAACATATGATTTACCCTAGCTAAAATCCTAAAAGGTTAAATCATTTTGTGAAATCTAATTACTTTGAACACTTCTTAAAACACTAGTTTTGCCTAAGGTTTACCTTCTCTAAATTTTGTGCACTAAATTAGGTTTCAAAATCCTATTTTTATGATTTTTTTGCATAACCTATCTCATTTAATCAATATCACACTAGTGTTTCATTTATTAAAATATAATTTAAACTTTCAAAAAATAACCCTAATTCTAAACCCTAGCCGTAATTAGCCTTAGGGTCTACATTTCCAAGATTGATATTTTATATTCATATATCTTATAATTTGTATAAACATGATTATAATGAAAAATTAAATTAATCACTTTTTGGTACAAAGTTTACTACTTTCATTTGCATGCTTATTTCCCCTAATTCAGAATAAACTTAGAAATGAAATAGATATATGTATACATGATGCTTCATATCAAATAAAATGTCTTTCATGTTTAATTATTTATTTCACTTTCTATTTTTATACTATGTGAAATATTATTAAGACACTATTATTTAATCACATATATAACTTATTACATCAACTAGTAAATATACTACCTAAAATCAATAAGTCTCCATTAGATGCATATTTTTGCTTTGGTCAATTATGATTCCTTTCCTATCATTCTTAGATATATGGAAACATCATTGGTCTTTCTTATCCCTATTTATTTATCACAAACATCTAGACATCATCTCACATCTATTATTAGCTCTATGCTCTTAATAAACCCTGTGATCTAGGTTATGATGTCTTCATTTGGTCATGAAGCTTGGCAAGTTTGTAATACCCATGGATATAGTTATACTAACTAGAGTAGTACTCCTTCAAGTGAAATTGTAATTTTAAATTTTTTATAACACTATGACACATATAAATATATTTTTTATGTAGTACTTTGTGATACTCAAGTACCTCAAACATCTGAGCCTGCTTATGTTGGTTCCATAATTAACACTATGAAGTAGATAGAAGAGTATATTTATTTCAAAAGAGAGGACCTCCCACCTTAGAAAATCATAGATTTACACCTACCTATCTATATTGATATACTAATCAATGATGTAGGTGTCAAATGATTTCTAGTGGATAATGGATCAGGGTTGAATATTTATAACATCTCTTTTCTATGCCATCTTAATATACATGATACTAATTTGGATCCTTTTGACGTGAGCATCTGAGGGTTTGATAATATTCCACATAAATTTTTGGGTCAAATCACATTAAATCTTACCCTCGAGCCCAAAAACTACCTACAACATGCCAAGTTATGCATAATGATCTAAATTTTAACCTCTTGTTTGGGAGACCATAGATTCACATTATGCATGTAGTTTCATAAATTTTACATGCATGTTTAAAATTAAGCTAAAGAGGTCATATATAGATATACATTTAATATGGATAAATAACCATTCAAGTAATATCAACACATAAAGCCTTCACGTAATTATATTCCTTACATGTATTTTGCTACAATACCACCCCAATCTACCATTAAAACTATGCATATAACTCCCCTAGTTATTTCCTATATAAAGGGTAATGAGTTCACCTCACCTTTTGTATTATGATATTTACAAAATATGGGATATATAGGATATGTAAATGACAAACATGAGCATGGAATCCTAAATCCTATTGAATTATATGATAAATAAGGCAAACAAGGACTTGGATATATAAATGATACATCTAATGCCAGATATTCTCATAATGCTTCTCAACATATCATGTTTTGTCCACCTATTTCATGGGTAGTTGACATAGTGAACCATGTTGATACACTCTTAGTTGTTTACCCTAATCTCATTGATGATATAGTTTCTCTATATTTACGCATTCTTGATGAGTTTACTAATAATGAGGATCTCTTAGAATTATTGGGTACATATGAGGATCTCCATTCCTTTTATCATAAGAATAGGTTTCCCCATTCCAAAAATACACAAGCATAATTTGGTAAGCATTCAAATGACTTTGTGATATGTTACCTGACATAAATGATATAATCCATATAACACATACACTTTATATTGATCTACATTGCTTAATGAATAAATAGTTGAATTTAATTATGGCACCAAAACCGATCTTTGTATCATACTCTTAGCTATTGCTTTACATTAATCAAAAGATACAAATATTTATTAGATCTTAACCAATTTTCCTAAAGTATTTTGCCTATGATTATTTTGATATGCCTGACATTTATCCCTCAATTCTAATACATAGAATTACATTATATCTCTATACCAAGATAGTAAAACAAAAGATTTTCAAAATGCATATTAAAGTTCTTCTTATTATTAAGTATGAGATCCAATAATTGTTAGATGCTAGTTTCATTCAACTATTTTCTCATCTATAGTGGGTTGCCTATATTTTTTTAGTTGTAAAACCTAATAGATATATTTGATGTTGTTATGATTCCAAATACCTAAACAAGGCATGTCCCAAGATGACTCTCCTTTACCCAACATTGATATGATAGTCAATTCCACAAATGGCTATGAAATGATCTCCTTTATCTATGGTTTTTATAGGTAAAATAAAATTCAGATCACTGAAGAAGATAAAGACAAGGCTTCTTCTAAAACACCATGGGGAACTTTTTGCTATATTGTCATGTCATTTGGATTAAATAATGCTAGTAAAACTTAACAATGCACTATGACACATATATTTCTTGACCTTATTCATAAGATAGTCAAATATTAAGTCGATGATTTTTTGTCAAAGTCAAAAGAGTGACAACGTCACACAATTGATTTTTGATAAATTTTTGAAAGACTCATAAAATATAATATGTGACTCAACCCTAATAAATGTGTCTTTGGTGTTTCCTCAAGGAAACTTTTAGGATTCATTATATCTCAATATGGCATAGAAGTTGACCCTAAAAATTTCAAAGAAATCATGGATATGACACTTACTAATCTAAAATAACTTTGGCCCCTTAGGGTAAAATTCAAGCAATTCATCACTTTTTGTCACAACTCATAGATAAAACCCAATCAAACACTAGATTATTTTAAAAAGATGTGAAATTTGAGTGGGAAATCACATGTCAATAGAGATTTGATACACTTAATCAATACTTCCTCAATCCTCCTATCTTGGTCCCACCCATACCTAGTAAGCGACTTCTACTTTACCTCTTAGTGATAAATCATGTACTGGGAGCACTCTTATCACAACATGATGATTAGCACAAAGAAATAACAATTTAATACATCAATCGACAATATTTGACTATGATAAAAATTATATATCAATTGAAAAACTTTACTTAGCACTAGTATTTACTACTCAAAATCTTCATCATTATATAATTAACAATGAAACACATCATTATGAAAGTTGATCCTTTGAAATTCCTCATGAGAAAACCACATCTTTTAAAGTTAATGAAAATTCATAATTAATTGTTAATCAAGTCACAAATGTATACACAAAAAAAAGAGAATTTATTCCTTATAAAAATAGGGTTCAATGTCTATAGGCTCATTTTTATAATTTCTCTATCGAGAACATCCCACATAAATACAACTATCATGCTGATGCAATGCCAAGTGCTACAACATTGATCCCCATCGATATGGATGCCAACCATGATATTTTTACTATTAAATTATTATAATCATTTTTATTGTCCTATGCAAACTTTATCACGCTAACAACATAAGTGACCATGCATAATACAACACCATCTAAATGGTTCTCTAATATATATAACCTTTTGAACAAATATGTTACACTTGATACTTTTACAAATAAGGAAGATCATAAACTAAAATGAAACTCTCTTTGATATGTAATCATTGGTGGTGATCTATTTAAGAGATATTTTAATATACACTTACTCTGATGCTTAGCAACTAAGGAATCTAAATTGGCTATTCAACAAATACACAATAATGAATGTGGTGGTCATTTTAGGTGTAAAACAATGTCACACAAGTTACTCAAACAAGGTTACCATGGAATAAGTATGCTAGGAGTATACCAAATTATGTGAAAAATGTCAATGCCATGAAAACTTACACCATGTACCTTAGCAATAGCTTTAACCTATCATAACCCTATGGCCATTCATGTAATGGGAGTTTTATCTGATAGGTAAGATTAACCCAAAATCTGTAAGAGGTCAAAAATTTATTATCATAGTTACAAAATATTTTAAAACATGGGTAGAAGCCACCAATTCTAATCAACAAAGGGAGAATATATTTGGAAGTTTTGAATGACCAATATTATTTCTTGCTTCAGCCTCCCAACATTAATAATTATAGATAATGAAACCTGTTTTCAAGAATATAACAATGAAAACATTTTATGGCAAATATGAAATATAACACAATCTCTACTCCATACTACACATAGTGTAATGTTCAAGTGAAATCAATAAATAAGGAAATCAATAATATTCTTAGTAAAATAGTTACCAAATTTGGCAATGACAAGCACAATTAACTTATCTATGCATAATGGGTTTACCACACCAACATACATATACCAAAAAAATCTATTCCTTATTCACTCGTATATGGCAAAAAATCATTATCCCATCAGAATTAAAAAATCCCTCTTTACAAGTATCTTTAAAAGGGCTCATCATAGATGATCAGTACATAGAGTGATGTCTCCATAAATTAGAATAGATATATCACACATGTATCCAAGCCAAAAACTATTTCAAAGCTTATCAAAAATGAATCTAGAGAACCCACAATAATTGAGTCCAAAATAAGGAGTTTGAAATCAATGATTTTTTGTTAAAATAAAATATTAGAAACATCAACACTAGGGAAGAGAACAAAGGAAAGTTTAAACCAAATTGGATTGGACCATACATCATCACATAAAATCTTTCCCAAAAATTATATCATCTAGCTTCACTTGATGGCAAGGCAATAAAAAATCCATTAAACATCATGCATCTAAGGAGATTATACATATAAAAAATACACTATTCATTTTCAATTGCTTGTACATAGATTATATATAGAAAATACATAAATAATATAACATGCCAAAACAAAAAACATTCAAATATTACTCAAAACATACAAAATTTATAGATTTTATGCATTGTTATGTTTACATTTATTATACTTTCTAGACATTATATATGTTAAATATCTTAGTATAGTCAGTATTATCATACATACATGCTTCATTTGTTTTTGTTGAGTGATTGTAAATTACTCACAAAACTCAGGTCCACTATGTATACATGTAACATTTTCAAATTTTATTAATTAATGATTATTTACATCTTGTAGGAACCCATAGAGATTTAATCTCTTTGAGTGCATGCCTTAATGGGCATACCAAGAAAGGAGTGGGCAGACCTTTGGTGCTTCAGAGGATTGTTTTCCCTTTTTATCACACTATTACCAATCCAACTAGATCCTAAAACCTTTACCTAAGCTATTTATCCATCATTGAGTATTATCTAGTCTTTTCCTCTTTCATTCCTCCTTTTCTTATTTTAAACTCCTTTTTGACTATCGATTATACTATATTGACTGGGTTAACTTAGTACAATTTAGGGGTATTCTTTACTTTCTTAGCTTATTATCCTTTTAGCTGACCTAGCATAAACATAGTAAATTATTCCTAAAAACACATTGGGTCGACTGGGTCGACCCCATACAGTTGACATTCCTAGAAGGATTCAAGGCAAGATCTCCCTATATATACAAGATCATTTCATCATTATTTCATATGTATAATTAAGAGTTATTATTCACTCATACTTCTTCATAATAGGCTCTTTTAGCATTCTACTTGAGGAGACTTGTTAAGGCCAACATACCACAAGTTTTTGAAAATTGGGACCCTTAAGAAATCTTGAGGTTTGAACATGAAGTTTAGCATGGTAGGATCATTTATAAAATTTGAAGATCATCCACTCTATTAAAGGTAAGCTTACTTGGTTTTATTTTGGCTTTAATTTGGAATAACATCACTAATAAATGGTCTTTATCACTCTAGTTTTAGCTTCCATGGCATTTTTCCCTAAGAATTTCATGTTTCAAAACCCTTGGCCAAAGCCCTTAGTTTAAATTTAAAACTTGGCAGGAACCAAACTGGCAGGAGCCTTTTGAAATTTCATTTTGGACCTAAGCATAAAATTCATGTTCTCAATTTAATCATGTTTATTAATATAGCTAAGACTTAACTTAAAATGCTTGGTCCTCTTTGTCATATTCCACCTTTAAAGGTTCCTTTGTATGCCTAACTAGTTATTCATTTTATAGGGTCCTTTTAATATTTCCTAACTTAGCCTAAGAATTTGACCCTAAGGCCCCATAGTATTTATTAATACTAATTATACCTTACTCTTAATGTCTTAGCCTAATTATAATTCCCTGAGTCCCATTTTTATGTTAGCTCGACCCCTTGTTTAGATCTCATAGCCTAAGGTTTTAACCCTAAGGCCCTGACATATTTATTAATACAAGAGAGACCTTAGTATTAATACCCTAAGCCTAAGTATTTTATATCTCTATGTTCCTAACTTAACTTCCTTGCATCTTGGAGGATCCAATGGTTTTTATTTTGTGATAGCTTTCAATCTAATGAAGCGAGAAAGCCCAAACTTTGGCTTAAACAATATACATCTCAGATAATCTAATGGTTTGTACTTCTTATGGCCCTTTGATCAAAAAATATGAGAAAACCAATGGAAACCCATATAAAACACATTAGACCAATCACATTCAATCCCTCAAATCATGATCAATGCTTCTCACTTACTCATGAAGACTCGATCAGATGGTGGAAGGTATAGTTGAAAAGTCAAAAGATTATGGAAGGCCCAAATGATTGATGCATGACACCATTTAATTTGATAATCAAGAACAAATGGGTCCCCCCCCTCAACAAAGCAACCAATCACAAGCAATCTCCTAGATCATGATCGATGGTTGATGCTTCATCATAGATTTTGATCTAATGGAATGAATTAAGTCCAAGATCTTAGGAGGCCCCATGGATGTGCCAAGTGGCATTCTTACACTAGGTCATAATAATTTTATGAGATTAAAATTAAAATTTGTGTAACCATCATTTGACATTTATGTGACCATCAACTTTAAGCCCACCAAATTAAAAACTTCATTAGCCAAAAATTGATGTTTGTGCAATCAACATTTGACATGCATGAGGATGTATTTGAAATTTGTGAAACTATCAAATTTAAGTTGATGAGGTATTATGATCAAGGTCAAAATGCATTCCAAAAATATTGTTAAAAGGCTCTAAAATGGCTTTATAGGCTAAGGGAAGTGCTCAAAAAATTCTCAAGCACTAAAAAGTCTTCAAATTGTAAAAATGTGGAAATGGTCTAATTATCTAAGTATGCAAAATAAACCTAGTCTAAGTCTATACTTTAAGGTCCCCATGACATTTTATTCAAATGCCATAAACCTTAAATTATAGACTTATACTAAGTCTTATTTTGAAAAGAGAGTCCTTATATCATAAAATTTAGATTAGATGCATCTAGGGAAAGCTTTTAATGTGTTTTGTTAATGCAATAAAATCCTATGTGTTAGTAAACCATTATGTCATGTTGATCCTTTTGGGCGTATTTTAAAGCCATGGCATAAATATTTTAGATGAATTCATACATTTTTTTATTAAACACAGTGTAAACATCGACTTATAATATTTAGGCCATGGCCCCCTTGAATATAAATATGAAAACTTAGGCATAAATCCCTTATCCTAAAGTTTTTTTATGCTTAATAAGTGAAACAAACCTTAGACTAAGAGACTTAAGCCTAAGTCATCATCTTAATAATATGCTAACTTAATGTTTAGGCATCTCTATAGATCAATAACACACACTTTGTCAATGGATTTTGTTCTAATGATGTGAAGGTACCCAAAGACTTTTCAATGAGGCCCCAAGAGCCCACAAACTTGATGTGTGGTAAAAGCACATTTAAGGTAGAGTTAATAGGATGATTCAATGCTTTGTACTTTATCATTGGATTTTATCAAATAATTGGAAAGCAATGATGACTTTTTAAAGTCCTACAAACTCATCACATGGCCCATGCTCATTCGGTAAAGGACTAACATGAGATTTGAAGCATGACAAAGGCACCCAAGGATGTCAAGTGTCAAAAATACAATGCTTGGAATAAGAAGGGCCAATTAAAATATGAGAGTTTGAATTATAATCTATGGATTGCACTAAATCTAGTATTTTTATCCCATGGTGCAAAATGAAGAAGGTATTTTAAATACTAATGGCTAGTGTTCAAATGGTATTTATGAAAAATACTATGAAGGGTCCAAACCGATGCCCCATTGGCTCCATGCAAGCAAACAAGGACAAAATATAAGATCTTGTGGGCTCAAAAATGCAAAATTATAAAGGCAAAGGTATAAATCAAATTCAAGTCATGTATAAACCCAAGCCTAGATATATTCCACCATTAAAGCTCCAAGACCCTAGACCCTGCATAAAAGGGACCCAAACGGACTCAATTGGTCACAATTTAATAAAAAAAAAGTTTAATTATGTTTTGTGAGTGAAAAATAGCTTCCATAGAGACCATTTGTTTGAGTATAAGCAATTTTTAGGGATAGAAACAATGGTGGCCCATAGACAACAACTAAAGGAGGAGATTGAGCTGTACTTATCAATGGATAATGAAGGCCAACTATTCAAAGATACTGAATTGGATACTATAGCCTTGAATTCTCTAAATGTGAGGAACTAGTTCAAGATTTTATTCATGATGGAATAATTAAATCCAATTACAAAATTAGAAAAAAGGATTATTGTAGTGAGCCAAAGATATTATGACTTAATCACCATCCAAATGGCAGGCCTCCACCATGTGTGGCAAAACCTAAGGTACTGTATTTCACCGATATGTTTGCCCTTATTTTTGTTGATTATAGATTGCTAATGAGTGGATCATTAGGGAATGAAACTCAAAAAGGGTAACACATATTTCTCCTATAGAATTTGATGGGTATTAAAAGATTCTTTCTCCCCATGCTCCAAAATCAAGGAGTGGACCCCCAAGCATTACCTGGACTCTATCTTAAGACCTTGGTTACATCAAGGACCCCATGTATTTAGATAATATAAGGGAAAGATACCTATAATCAAATTTAGGGAGGGAATTAGGGTAATAATTACCCTATTAAATTGAGCCTTTGGAGCCCCCTTAACTACCTATGAAAATAAATCTAGGTCTCCTTTATCCATTTCATGGTGGAATGAAAGCTTACCCCTCCAATTGGATATTTAATCAGTGTCTTCCTCACCAAGTAGTTCACTACCATAAAAGGGAATACCTCCAAGAAATTTTATATGATGTCATACCTACTAGATTCCCTGCTTTCCTTAATTACTTTCCCATGAATTAGGAATTGGTCTCCAAATAGAAAAATGACTATTTCACACCATTACTCTAAATTGCATATTTTCAAATATAAGAAAATTTGTGACTATATTTATCCATCCATAATTGAGGTCATCATAGGTGTTTTTATGCCTAAGTTCCACCCCCTCATCAAGAATTATGTGGAGATGATTGGTGATAAATGGTACTATCTTGACTACATAGTCATTAGGATTGAGGGCATCATGTCTTAGCCTTTTAGGTTGCTAGTATATGTTCCTAGCAAACTAGCTGAGCAAGAAATTACTTCCTAGTTCCTAAATAACATTGATGACATTTTTAAAGAAAATAAGAAAGGTCTTCTCCACCCCTTTCCCCTCATCATTGGGAACACCATACTATAGAATCAAAAACAAGTTGAGACCATAGCTAGACATAGGGATTCATTTGGTTTTCAACTGGATGAACTTAAGATGTAGGATCCTAAGGGTATAGTGGCTAGCCACTTGAAGGACAAGAATCTCCCAAAGCTTGAGTATGTACATCAACTTGATGTTCATGAAACCATATATATACAAGCTAAGAATTATGAAGAAGTGTTGGCCAAGATCCAAGGCCATAATGTTAAGCTTGAACATAGGTTAATCAGGGATGACAATCCATCTAGAAAAATATGGTAAATGTATCCTATGTAATATCACTTGCTATCAAGACCATATGGGATGGCCCAAGAGTATCCCTAGGTAAAATAGCCACAAACCCAACCATAAGAGTAACTTGAGCAAAGAGAGGATCTATAAGGCTATGGAAAAGAGAAGGTTAGAGAAAGGAAATTAGAAGTAAGGCCTAGAGAAGGGGCCCCATCTTCAACACTCCTACAAAGGTCACCTTCTCTATTATAATATTTGGACATGATTGCCTTGGAACTAGAAGAGACACTTAAGGGTGCCCTCAAATATATTGCATAGGCCTATGACTCAGATAGGGAGGTGGAGCCTGAGGAAGATAGAGGAAAAGATCTTGTCCCTTTGTCATCCATAGAGAAGAGGAAAGGAGAGTTAGCATTGGTTCCTATGGGACCAAGGAAAATACCAAGGTTGATCATCCCTCACCCCACAAGTGAGGTAAATTTATTTAGTGATGAATTCCCTATTCATGGACCAGTCATTCTTGACTGGTTCGTTTATGGGAAACTACAAAAGATCCTCTCTCTTTCTCATTCATGGGCTATGACAACAGTTGCTGACATTGAGATTTAAGATGACATGAAGACATGGGTAAGGGCTATGGTGAAAGAGTAGGAAGAAATGAGAATTATGGCCACTCAAGGACTAGAAATTAAGAAGATGGATGATGGATGCTCTAGAAGCATCTAGTAGCTTAGGTATGGGGGTCCTAAAACCTCCCCAATTTAATAAGCTAGTCACTACCATTAAATTCAACCTTGAAACAACTAGATTGGAAAGGATTAAAATAAGGAAAACTATCATTGGAATGGGAATATTCATCTTTCAAAATGTGGAACCCTTTGTGGGAATAACCCTAGTGGGAGGTTAGTATCTTGGTGAAGCTAAAATTCATGAAGAGGATGTAGAAATCTTGATTGAGTCCCAATCAACACAGGCTAAAGTTGGAGTTTAAGGCTTGAATCAAAGGATATTAAATTTGGAAAGAGAAAAATAAAACTTGCAGACATAAGTAATTCTATCAGTGCTTGAGGTAATGAGCAAAATGCTTGAGAGTCATTTTATGAATTGTTTAAAGAATTTAAAATAATAAAGCTAAAGTAGAGTGTATTACAAAGGTAGTGTGCACTGGCCAAGAGCCTAGTCACCCAATGGTAAGCCTCAGAAGAAAAAATTGCCTAAATTATAAATATTTGAGCATGGAATTAAAACCTAAGATTTAAGACCATTAGTTTGGGACACTTGAGCATAATTTTGGGAACTATGATTGAAAAGGTTTAAATTTTAAGTTCTGGGCATAATAATGTGGAAAGACTCCTAGATGATGATAAGGAGCTAATTGCAAGGATTGATCAGCTTCTTGAAATTATGCTTATGGTATTTCACATCCCACTACCCTTGGAATCATAAGTGGTGAATAATTTAAGCATAGGGCTACTTTAGTAACCCAAGAAATCAAAGGAAAAAGCCAAGGAAAATCTAGGGCTAATAACAACAAAATTCTAGACATGATATTCAATGCAAGGGAAAGAATAAATGAATCCAAGAGCATTAAAGAGGGTCATGGATAGGAAAGATAGGGAACTTGATGAATTGGTAGATTAAGAGGAGGAATATATCATGAAACTTGTTGTGGATCTAGAGCTAGTTGATGAGCAACATACTAAAGCCATGAGCATCTTCTAATAATGGCAATTAGAGACCCCACCAGTAAATTAATTAGTATTATATTTTGTAGAAGTTTTGAAACTTTTGAAATATAATATTCCATTGTAAAGGCATATGATAGTTTGTTAGCATATTTTACTCTAGGTCAATATGATTATGAAAATCACGTGTATTTTAGAACTTCTAAGGACATATATCCTTATCTTTGTACACCTTTATTTTTGTAATTGACTAGTATACTTCTTGATCTTTCTATAAAGTCATGTATTACCAATTATAAAAGGGAGATATTTTTGAGCAACTTAATATAATTTGAAGCAATTAATATAATCAAATGGATTCTACAAGTATTTTCCATGTTTGATGAGTTATTTTTCATTTTATCTTTTCTCTCAATTGCCAATTAAGGTCTTGAATTTTAATGGTGTCTTGTAATTCTAAGTTGTATCCTTGTAATCATAGGGTTTCCAATTTGTGAAACATACTAGATTAGCTGAAATATCTTTTGTTCTACTTAATTTTTATTTTTACTCTATTTTCACATGTGCATGTGCTATTTTATAATAGTGTTAAATATTTTAAGAACTGGTTCTTACTTGTGATTCTTCACACTATCCTTTGACATTGGCCTGGTATATAGTGGAATTTGAGCTTAAGATATTTTAAATTATATATTGGTTTGAATGCATACTTAGTTGGAATTGATGCTTTGTCATAATGTTTAAGGCTAAAATTGGTAATCACCCTTTTCTTTTTTGCCTTACCCTTCTCTTTACTCCTTTTTTACACCAACGCCACTTTAGTTTTAGCTTCATTATAAATATCCACTTAGATTAATTTGTATCCTAAATCTAGATATAATCCACTAAGTATTAACATACATTCTCTATAATTCATGAAGAATGGACCAAGGTAGCTCCCCACCACCAAATCATATAAATATCATGGAATAGTTTATCTTGTTTTGTGGCTATTTCACCATAGGCAACTAGATTGCCAAAACTTACAAATCATGCCCTAAATTTTATAATTTATAAAATGAGAAGTGTTACTTAAACACTAAGAGAACCTGTGGTTCATTTAGAGGTATTAACAAGACTTAGCTTAGGTTTCTTATTTGGATAATTTAGTCTTGTGGATAAGTCTTGGATGATTTGGCCTTTCTTAGTGATCTTTACAAACCACAATAACCTCTTGCAAAGCCCCTTTGGCCAAGGGAGAGATTGAGTCTTGATGGGTTTACATTTAAGTAAGTATATTCTAACTTCGTTCTCCTCTCTTTTCATAGATAGAAGTAACATAAGTACTTTATCAAATAATACTATCTTTCATATCTTATGTATCTGGGTGTTGCTCATACTTACTTTAATTGAAGTTCCCTGTGCATGTTTGTCTTATTAATTCTAACCCCCACTTTGTGCCACAAGATTTGGTATGCACTAGATTATATTTTAATTTCTTTCTATTAGAATAGAGTGAAAATTTTAAACCTTAGGACTTCATTAGGGTTATTTTGTGATTGTGTTAGACTATAGGATTTGGACCCCTTCCTAGCATGATGTGTTTTAATAAGTGATAAAAGTGATCCCATAATCAAGTCTAGTAGAACCCCATATTGGTCATGATCTCCCTTAAAAAGTGTACCCCAATCAAAAGTATAGGTGTGATCTATCTTATCAGATATAGGATTAATTCATAGACATGATGTATTTACGATTGCATACATTTTGGTGAACTTGACATAAACTAACCCTTGCAATATTTGTTCACTTTTACCTTCATTTATTTTGCTTATTTTTATCACCATTTTATCATATATTTTTGACTTTTTGGATCAATTTTGTCGACCTAGATTTTTATCTCTATGCACAAGTTACAAAAATCAACAACTAGATTGACCTAGTTAACTCAATATAGGTTTTCATCCTTTTAGACACCTAGTTTAGCCTACTAGGTCGACCTAGTCAACCCTTTATAGTTACATCACTTTTTTAGCAAGTTTTTGTATAGCATGATCAATTTTATCGACCTAGTTTGTAGGTTTCTCAAGCATACTCCCAGGTTTTAGATCAACAATATTATTCACTATATATCTGATCCACCAAGGTTTTGTTGATGCTTCTAAATGAATCATATGTGCCCTCTATTGTTTAAATAACCTTTCTTGAAAATTTTGGACAAACTGACCTAGATCTATACAACTGACTAAAATTGAAATGAATATGAATAATGTACTTAAGCTAAAGTGATTTGTTTAAAAATAAGCAAAAGGGAATGTAGGGTAAGAAAGAAATAGTGATTGTTGATCTATATTATGAACATATTGACAAGACTCTAATATTTTTTGAGCATGATCTTAACCATAATGTAGTGTAATGCATCCTAAGCTCACATTTCACCACAAAATAGGCCTAATTCAAAAGGAGGAATGACAATAAAAGTAACATTGAATTTGCTTTAAGGTTTTACACTACACTTAGATAGCTAAAGCACATCTCTATTGCAGAGTAAATGAAATGAAGTAAATTCAATTCTTTCAACTAGCATACACAAACTAGTAACCTTGTAATTAATAATCTTGCTTAGTATTTCTTGATAACATTCATATTCAAAATAGAATTTTTTTTGAGAGACTTAGCAATTCAAACATGCTAAACTAGATAGTTTTTGTAGAATTCTTTGATCTCTTGTATTAATTACTCAAATTGTATAAATATCTCAAAGTCTCTCCCTTTATAATTGGTAATACATGCTCTTTTATAGGAATCTAGGTAGTATACCAATCAATTTTACAACTAGAAGTGTACAAAAAATTGTTGTCTTTGTTACAAGTATAATACAATTATCTTTTACAATCTTATTGAATTAGAGGTAATCACGCTAACAAACTAGTGTGTGCCTTTACAAAATGAATGGGTTACCCTACTAGTGATCCATAATTAAGATGATAGAGGTGGGTCCCTTCACTGATGTAGGATGTTTATGGCCTTTTTATGTTGTTCATTCACTAGTCCTAAATCCATGGATGGCCTAGTGATTCTCTCCTCTTCTTAGTTTGCTAGCTCATTGAAATATTTATCATTCCTGGCCAAGGCTTATTTGATTCTCCTAGATTCATTGATTCTCTCCAATACATTGAAGATCATGTTTGAAAATTTGTTTTTATCCATTACTAATTGTCCTTGACTCTTAATTTTTATTTCTTGAGTCACCAAGGTGGCTCTATGATGAAATTCTTCATCAATTATAATCCCTAGGGTGGTAGTCTATGTAGGATCCTCGAGCATGGTGCCTAAGAGCTTTTAAATTCTACCAATGAGATCCTTTTCTTCTTCTATGATCTCCTCAAATTTGACATGCTAAACATTCAAATACTAAAGATTGTCTCTAATAATCCCCATTATGGTGCTTACATGCCCTATACTAATAGCCTTGAAGTTTGAGATTTTCATCTTAATCTAAATATCAAGAAGCTAAGTAATTTTATCTTCAGAGGCTTGCCATTAAGTATCTAGTTCCCTAAATAAGGTAGCTTGATCTTGAAGGGCATTCTAGCTCAACTTCATGGACTTCAATGCCCTGAACATGTCATAAAATGACCCATCTAGCATATTGATCATGAATTTTGGGACTGAGATAACAACTTAAGTCTACAAATTCTCCTTTTCTTCCTTCAAGTTCTTAATTATTTATACTAATCCCTAGACACTAGATCTAGCTTGTTGAGATTGAGCCTCAATTAAACTTACCACATCCTCCTCATAGATATGAGCTTCACCAAGTTTTTGTCCTCTATTAGGGGTTAACCCTGTGAATGGTTCCACCTTCTGAAATATGAACTCTTGTTAGCCCACCATGGCTAACTTCATTGTGGTCCTCTCCAAGGCTACCATGTTTGGTTTAAATTGTACCTTAACCTCTAGTTCCTTGAATTTTGGAGGTTCACACACCTCCACACTTATAATTTTAGAGGCTCTTAAGGTACCAATTCTCTATTTCTCCTAAAGATGTTGAATTTGTATTCTTCTCTCTTCTTTTTTTACTATATCTTTGATCCATAGCTTGATGTTATCATCCTCAGTCAAGCCAATCCATGTCAAGGCCTAGGAAGGAGAGAGGGATGGGATATTTTGTATCTTTCCATAAACAAACTAGTCATGGATGATTGGTCTATGAATTGGATTTTCATCACTAAAATGATTGAATTCCCTAGTAAGGTAACTGAAGGTCAACCTAGGACTTTTCCTTGGTGTTATAGGCACCAAGGCCAACTCTACCTTCCACTTTTAATTAGTGTTCTTCATGCCCTTTATGTTTTTGAGATTATAAGATCTTTGATTTTGACCTTATTTGCTTACATGGAGTCCATGTGGCATCATTTTGGGCTTTTCATGGCAATTTTCATAATTACCATTTGGATACTAGCCATTGGCTTTTAAAAGCCTCCTTTATTTCACTCTATCAGATCAAGATCTTGGGTTTAATGTGATACGTTGATCTAAATTTGAGTTCCTATCTTCTCATTGGTCCATTGATCTTTTGGCTCATGGGCATGATACTTGGAACCTTCATAGATCTTTCTCATGATGTATATCTCTGTTAGTTACCATCTTAGTCATGTATTGGCCACATGTCGAGCTCATGGAACCTTAAAAAGTCATCAAGATATTCACACCATTTGATTAAATATAGTGATTGAGTTATCACCATTGATTTATGGGGCCATTTTATTAATTAGAGACCCTCTTATGCCATTAGATCAAATCTAGTATGTGAGTGATCAACATTGATCTTCAGGTTAACCTAATCATTAATTGAACATTTTTATTAAGTGGGTCTATTTAATTTTATTATTTTGATCAGCAAGTTGTCACACATCTACCTCTCTAGGCTTTATGTACCTTTTGAATTTTCTACCTATGCTTCACACCATGGATCAAGTCCAGTGAGCGAGCAATTTTCATTTGATCTTTTATGATGCATGTTACTTAAATAAGATTTTTTTGGCTAATACGCTCCATTGAATCAAGATCTAACAAGCCATCGATCATCATTATATCCTATAAAGGGCATGAGAAATAATGATTAGGCCTAAGGACACAAATACTTAGGATAGATTTTTAATACTAAGGTTAAGATTAAATATCAAGGCCTTAGTATTACTAACCTAGTCTAAGTTAGGTAACTTAAAAAGGACCTTATAAAACATGTTAATCTAGACCCAAGGTAAAAGAAAAGGGAAATGGATGAACAAAGGCTCAGGTCATGTTTAAAATATGATGTAAACCCTTTTGTTAATAAATTTATTCAATCATCCCCACCAACTTGGCTCCCATCAATATTTAAATTTAAACTTAAGGATTACCTAGGGTTTGTGAACACCAGACCCTAGACCTTATAAGGAACATAAAAAAAAGACTTAAGTAACTTCACTAGACAAGCTATTTTAGAATAAGAGGTTACAAAATTCATAAACATGTTCCATTAATAAGTGGATGATCTTCAAAAATTTTAATAGGGACCTCAACATTCAAATATTTCAAACTTGGATACACAGGTCTCTCAAGGGTCCCCAATTTTAAAATGAGTGGGGTATGTTGGTCCCAAAAAATAATGACTTTTAGGGGAAACATAGATATATATTATAACATCTAAACTTTGAGTTTAGATAAATTTTGAGGTCACCATTCCATTTGACCTAATAAACTACCATCTAAATCTACTAGTGGTTGAAACAAACCTTACACTAGCAAATTTAAGGTTAAACATTAAGACATACCTAAGCCATGTGTGTGCTTTGATTCCACTTAATATTTTCCATAGGGATCAAGAAGTATTCCTTAGCTTTCTTCCTTAAATCATTTATGTTGACCTAGGTATATCAAATATCATGGTTTGGCTCAAGGAAGGCTTGGGCATTGATCTAATACCAACCAGACATCCATAGCCCTAATAGAGATACCTTTAGTTCTACACATGGCCTTGATCCACTACTAGCCATGCATCCATAGCCCCAATGGAGGTTGCTTAAATCACCTTCTTATGAAAGCTTCAATTTTGCCTTGTATTCTTCTCATATTTTTGTATATTTTTGGATCTTTATGATTTTAGTAAGGTTGGGGACCAAGATATCCAAGTTTAGGATTTGGTCAAATATTTAATCTTGAATAGGATCACTCAGGGCAACAAATCTCATCCTATGCAAGGATGTTGGTTAAGTGCTAGATATTGTCATGCCCTTGATAGTTTAGGTCTCAAATCTTAAGTACA
Organism: Torreya grandis; assembly: GCA_037957365.1. Lineage (NCBI taxonomy): Eukaryota > Viridiplantae > Streptophyta > Pinopsida > Cupressales > Taxaceae > Torreya > Torreya grandis. The sequence goes on from JARHVA010009134.1 coordinate 119,143, forward strand.
AATCTTCTTAAAATGAATGTGGATCTAGGGTCATGACTTAAATCTTATGGAATTACTTCCCCTCTATTTGTCTATACTTAGCTCCTCAAAGTTGTATCATAATGTTAATTTCCTAGACTAGGGTTGCCTTTGTGTGGGTTTCAGACATTCCCTTTAGGATTGGGCAAAATTTGAGTAGATTTCATAATTTATAAGCTTTAAGGATGAGTCTAAAATACTCTGAGATCAAGGGAAAACCATAGGACAAGTAACACACAATAGAAAGTAAGCACAAGCAAATTAAAGGATCTAAACAAATATAAACAAACTTATATACAAACCAGGGATAAGAAAGAAAAGATGCATAAATCAAACTAATTATCCTACCTACTTTAATCTAATCCACTGACACCTTACTCTATAAATACCCTAGGAGGGGTGGTAGAGAAGTAATATTTGATGTATTTCCCATTAATAGGCAATGTGAACTCTGCCCCTTGTAAGTCTCTAAACTTTAAGGTGTTGTTCCCCAATATTTCACTAATATGATATGGGCCAATCCAAAAGGGTGTGAATTTTCCATTCTTTCCTTTGGGTTTGAATTCTTTTTCCCAAATTAGGACTAAGTATCCTTGCCTAAACACCTTGATCTTAAACCTTTTATCAAACCATCTTTTTACTATGGCCTAGTGTCTGCTAAAATTAGTTTCCCTATCATCTTCCATCTGGATGAGGTCTAGTAGCCTAGAAGTGGTGTGTTCTTGACTCTCCTCCATGTATTCTTGTATAAACCTATATGTAGGAAATTTGAGGGTGATGGGTAAGATGGGTTCTCACCCATACACCAACATGAATGGTGATGCTTTTATTGCTTAATTGATTATTATTCTAGCTAGCCTAGAGTGAAAACTTGAGAATCTTGTGCTAATTCTAGGCTTGTCTTAAATAGGCTTATTGATTACCTTCATTAGGTTCTTATTTTTGGATTTTGAAATTCCATTTCCTTGAGGATAGTGATTAGAAGCAAACTTAAGGGTGGTCCCATTATCTTAGACCCATTCAGTCATCTCAATTGAAATGAATGCAGATCCATTATCAAATACTAGAGATATTGGTGTCCTAAATCTAGTACATATACTTTCTTATAGGAAGACAATAACCTCTTTTGTTCTACATTTCTTGGTAACTACTACTTCGATCCACCTAAGGTAATAATATGTGGTAGTTAAGACATACTTTTGGCCCTCATATGAGTTAGGGTTGATCACTCCAACAAAGTCTAGACCCCATTATGTGAATGGTTTGTCAATCATGACTAGTTGTAGAGGCATGGCTGATTTTGGCTCTTTAGTGATGAAAATTTGGAAAGACTGACATTCTCCTACATGTTTGTGGGCATATTTGAAGCCAATGAGCCAATAGTAACTATCCCTTAAGATCTTGTGAGAATTAGTCCTTCTAACAAGATGTCCACTACCCATATTTTAATATAAGGTGGCCATTATTTTTGCATCTTCTTCTTGTGATACAAACCTTATTTAGATTCCTTAAAAGTTCCTTCTATACAATACCCCATCCTTGATTAGGTAGTGAGCCGCCTTAAGCAATAAGGCTCTTTTTTGCTCCCTAGATAGGCCTATAAGACGAATTCCATTGATTATCAAGTGTATGAATAAATCATACCATTTATTATATTGAAAATTGTATTGGCCTACTTTCATGATACTTAACCTAGGGCTAGTATTGGTAATCATTTGGATCAATCCTTGGCATCTTACTAGCTTTTCTACCTTCATTTCCAAGACAAATTCTAGCAAAATTGACATCCACTTACCTCTACATTCTCCCAACTCATTTTACCTCAATATAATTTTAGTATTAGGTTCAATTAAGTTGGCATACACCTTATTTTTGAGGATGTAGTGTCTAAACTTCTTTACTACCTTTACTACCACATATGCCTATTTATCAATCATATAATAGTTTAGCTCATCATTATTGAAATTGGTACTCATGAAAGCTATTGGGTGATCACACTCATCAAATTTATAAGTCAATACAACAACCATAGTATGATCAAATACAAAAGAGTAAAGTTAGAAATCCTCTGAGAAATTAGGACTTATAAGCACTAGAGATTAGCCAATGGCTTCCTTGATGTCATTGAATGCCTTCTTGGATTATTCCTTCCAAATCACTTTGACATCTTTCTTGAACATGTCATTTAGTGGCTTGAAAATTTTGTCAATACTAGAAATAAATTTTCTTACAAAATTTATGTTGCCAAAGAATGACTTTAGTTCCTTCCTACTATTTGGGAGCTCAATTATAAATATGGCTTCCACTCTTTTAGGGTCTATGGAGATGACATCTTTGGTTATAACCTTCCCTAAAAATTTTCCTTTAGTTACACAAAATATTCTTTTCTTAGGGTTCAAGGAAATGCTATACCTTCTACATCTTTCAAAAATTTGTTAAAGGTGCATGAAGTGCTCTTCCCTATTTTTATAAAAGACTATTAGATCATCCATGTAAATGATGATGCACTTAGAAATAAAGTCTTGGAAGGCATAATCCATAGCTCTTTTGAAGTTGGTTTTGTTTTGATCAGTCCAAAAGGTATCCTTTTGTAAGTAAAGGTCCCCTACTTTGCTATGAATAAAGTCATCATCATGTCTTTTCTATCAACTAGTACTTGGTTATAACCTAAAAAGCCATCAAGGAAGGACATCATAGCTAAAATTGAAATAGTTTAAATTAGTTGATCAAGGGAAGGGAGAGGATAATTATCCTTCTTTGATGCTTTTTTCAAATTTCTAAAGTCAATACATAGTCTAATCTCACCATTCTTCTTCCTGACTGACACTAGATTGGCCACCTAAGTTGAATGTCTGATGGGAAAAATTATCCTTGCATCCAATAACCTTTTGACTAATTTAAATATCATAAGTTCCAACATGGGGTTTACCAGTCTTTATTTCTATCTGAAAGGTTTACAACTTTCTTTGAGGGGAATGGTATGGGTAATGACCCTTGGATAAAAAAATATTTAGGTCATCATAGGACCATGATATAACATCTTTATACTTGGTAAGGAGTTATTTGGATTTATTATTTTTAGAAGTTGTACAAGCATTTCTAATGTTTATTAACTAGGGTTTCCCTTAGAGACCAAGATCTATAGTATTGTAATCCTTTCCACTTACCTTGGGAACTTTGGAAACCTCAACTAGTTTGTCTTGATCAAACAATCTTTCTAGAGTAATCATTCCTTTAGGGATTTTGTTTTCATTTAGTTGAATGAATTTGTTATCAATATTATTACCTCCAGATGAATTTTCATTAGCTTCATCTATGATATGGGATTCAAATTCCCCAAAATTGGTTAAGAAATCTAATATTTTTTGGTCATCATTAAAGACTTAAAAATGGTTAACATTAACAGGCACTGATGGACATGGGACCGATTCAATACTAAAATCAAGGGAGTGTAGATTAGGCATGAGATTCATTGCAGTTGATGCTAGTTCATCTATAACTTGGTTTTCTTCTCGAGGAATGGAGGTGATGTTGAAATCATAAAAAGACTCAATTAGGTCCCAAACTCTAAACTTATACTTCTTGAGGTATGAGAGTTTACATTAATACCTACTCCTAACCTGCTTGACTACTAGTTCTGAATCTCCAATAACTAGTAGTTATTTAGCTTTATTATTAATGGAAAATTGTAAACCAAGGATGAGAGCTTCATATTCAACAAGGTTATTGGTGGAAGGGAATTGGAGTATGTAAGAGGCATGGTACCTTTTGTCAACTGGATCAATTAAGACAATGTCAACACTTGATCCAACCTTACACCTAGCACTATTAAAGTGCAATTTCCATAGCCCAAGATGAGTCTTCATGTCCTTAGGATCATCTAATTTATTAGCTTCTAGGGTGAAAAATCCTAAGTTTGAGTCGATTATGTTGACTCTCTCATTAATAACATTATACTCCATTATCATATTTTTTATCCCTAGTTCCATCTAAAATCTTATTTGATTTAGGACACCTTTCCAAGGTAACCAAAAGTGGGAAAAATTAGTATACATATACCCATTTAAGGCTTTAGTATATTCTTTGCTCAATAGGATCCCATAAGCATCTGGCATGTCTACTACCTGAATGTCAATGAATTTTTGTACCCTATGCTCAGAGGTTATCTACATGTGGACATTTAAAATTTCTCCAACTACTTTAACCCTTGATTTGTCCAACTGGGTGATGATCCAATCAGACTTTATGGGGGTTAAGCCAATTTGTTTGCATATACCAATAGGGATGATGTTCATGGAAGCACCTAAGTCTAACAAGCAATTGCGAAAGTTTTTACTAAATATTCTAACTAAGAGCAAGAAAGGTGGAGATTTAGCTTTGGCCTTATGCACTATTACATTAGCATGATCTATCTTGGGAGGTTTGATAAACTTTAAAGACTCTAGCAAAAAATCCCTTTGTTCTATGATCTGTGGTAACTCATGCAAGGTGATATTAGCATTTATCTTCTTCATGTCCTGAACTATGTTGTAAATAGTTTTGGGAAGATTGGGGACTTCAAGGTTGTGCTTGGGAATGATGCCTTAGGGAGCTTAGGGTTATTACTTGAAGAAAGATATGGAGGAGTTATAAAGTTATTTGGGGGGGTTGAGGTCGTCAAGGGCTGCCTCTATTCTCTATTCCTCAATGGGTAAGTCTTTTTTAAGAACTATTGAAATGCATGAATTTCTTCAAGGATCTCATATAGTTTAGTTTCTTCTTGAAAGGGGAAATCAAAGGTTTCTACCATGAAAGCCTAGTCAGAAGGCTTTGGGCCAAATATATGTGCACTATTATCCTTATTGGGAATTACCTTAAATGTGTCCAACTCATCTTGGAATGCTTCAAATGCTTTAAAGAATTCGATGCAATCAATCTCCCCATGCTTAACTATGTAATGCACCTTAAAATAGTCAAGTAATGCAATATTTGTGAGGTTAATATCCATGGTTTTCTTCTCTAAGGAGGGGTCATGGTTTATATTATTATGGAAAATATCATCTTAGAACCTATTGCCTAACCTATTATATCTTTGAAATGAGAAGTTCTTTCTTAAACTTTCAGTAGTATTCCCCACTTATTTTTGTAATTAGAGGAAATCAACACTTAGCTTCTAGACCATTTTTAAGATAGATTAATTTTCACTTTTAGGGTTTTAGAATTATGTACTTGATTATTTCTAACATTAGCAGTTGGTACTAACACCATCTGATATCCTATTATAAAGACATTATTGGTGGGCTAGCTCATGAATCATAAGTTTTGATTATAAGCAATATGATTCAAGGGCAACTAAGTGAGGTTTGGAAGTTGGTTCACAATAGACATATTTTGATTATTTTTAGGAAATAAGTTCATCACTAGTATGTGGGGGTTAACATTTGGCATCGAATAAGCCATTTGTCCTTGGGGTTGTATTTGATCATTAATGGTTACTACTTTTGAATAAGCCCTTGCTAGTGAGGTTATTACTGGTATGGATCTCTTTAAGGACACCAAGGTCATAGGATCCACTACATCTTTGTAGATCTCTAAAGCTAGAATATCATTTGGCTTGTATGGATATATGGTTCTACTAAACATATTATAAAACCTAACATTAAAGGACCTGTTAGGTTCATTGATATCTCTTCTAATAGTTGTAAATTGATGATAAATGATGTAAGGACTAATGATTTTTCCAAATTGATCTATGAACACATTATTAAAATCTTCCCAACTAGTAATGTAGTTATTAGGCAAGTTCAAAAACCATTTTTAGGCAACATCCTTAAAATTGAAAGGGAACAACATACATGTTACATATTCATGCACAACATTGAGTAATCTTAAGATGGTCTTAAAAGACTTTATATGCTCTTCAACAATTACTATGCCCATGGGACTAAATGTAGGAAAATATTCTCTAGATTATGTGGGAGATCATGGACTACCCTAGGAACATTAATGGAAGAATCACCTAACCAAGCCATTCTCATATAAGGATTAAAAGAAAGTGTACCTTGAATAGGTGATGTGGGGAGGGATTTGGATTTCATACATCTACCTTTGTCCAACTTGGATTTCTTATGTTCTTAATGCTTAAGTAAAGTCTCTCAAGTTTCTAAGTGTGATATTGTCTTGATCCTAGGCAACTCCAGCATTAGATTTGAATATATTGTTTAAGATATGATATACCAAGTTAAATTTCCATGAGAAATGGATTTAAGCTTAGATGTGGGTTAATCTTTACAAATAATGCAAATATTTGGCTAGATCCTACCAAATACACACTTAATTTCATGAATATATCCTATCTTAATGCATCCCTACTTAGAAAACAATTCCTAGCCTATAGTAGCCTCAAATGATTTGCAGAAGGCCAAGACATGTGACCTTTCCAATTTTGAGTCAAATTTACCATAGATCAAGAATATAGATTTATCCCTCCTTATAACGCCAATGGATCTTTCTCCTATTGATGCTTCTAAATGAACCATAGGTTCCCTCTAGTGTTTAAAGAACACTTTTCATTTGAGAATTTAAAGATTCAAGGCATGAGTTGTAGGTATTTGGTGATTAAGATGCCTGTGGTGGAAATAATAGTAGAGCAACATGAACTGTTCCATAATATTTATAAATTTTGATGGTAGGGGGGCATATTTTTACCTTTCTTGAAAGTTTGGACAAATTTACCAAGATCAAAACCAATAATTAAACTTGAAATGATTATGAACAATGTACTTAAGCTAATGTGATTTGCTTAAAAAGAAGCAAAAGGGAAGCTAAGGTAAGAAGGAAACAGTGATTATTAATCTGTATTATGAACATATTGACAAAAATTCAATCTTTTTCAAGCATGATCTTAACTAGAATGTAGTGTAATGAAGCCTAAACTCATGTTTTACCACAAACTAGGACTAATTTAAAAGGAGGAATGACAATATAAGTAAAATTGAATTTTCTTTAAGGTTTTACACTACACTTAGATAGCTAAAGAACATTTTTTTTGTAAAGTAAATAAAATGAATTAAATTCAATTTTTCATATAACTTAGCATACACAAGTTAGAAAACTTGTAATTAATAATCTTTCTCAATATTTCTTGATATCATCCATATTCAAAATAGAAAAAACAATTAAGAGACTTATCAATTCAAACATACTAAACCAAATAATTCTCACAAAATTCTTTGATCTCTTGTATTAATTACTCAAATTGTAAAAATATCTTGAAGTATCTCCCTTATAATTGGTAATACATGCTCTTTTATAGGAATCCAAGAAATATACTAGTTGGTTTTATAGTTATAGGTGTACAAAAAATAGTTGTCTTTGTTATAACTATAACACAAGTATATTTTACAATCCTATTGACCTAGAGGCAATCATGCTAACAAACTAGCATGTTCCTTTACAAAATGAATGGGTTACCCTACTAGCAAGCCATAATTAAGATACTAGAGGTGGGTTCCTTCACTAATGTAGGATGCTTATGGCCTTTGTATGTTATTCATCCACTAGGTCTAAATCCATGATTGACCTAGTGATGCACTCCTCTTGGTTTTGTAACTCATTAAAATCTTTATCATTCTTGGCTAAGGCTTATTTGATGGTCCTAGATTCATTTATTCTCTCCCCTATATTGAAGATCATGTTATCCCATCTTGATTGTCCTTAACCCTTGCCTTTGATTTCTTGAGTCACCAAGGTGGATCTGTGATGGAATTCTTCATCAGTTATAATCCCTAGGGTGGTAGTTTATGTAGGATCCTCAAGCATGGTGCCTATGAGCTTTTCAATTCTTCCAATGAGATCCTTTTCTTCTTCTATTAGATCCTCAAATTTGACATGCCAAGCATTCAAAGCCTAAAGTTTGTCTTTAATAATCCTTAATATGGCACTTAAATTCCCCATACTGATAGCCTTAAAGTTTGGGATTTTCTTCTTAACCTAGATATCAAGAAGCTAAATAATTTTGTCTTCAAAGGCTTGCCATTAAGCATCTAGTTCCCTAGATAAGGTATCTTGATCTTGAAGGGCCTTCTACCTTGACTTCATGGACTTCAATGCCTTGAACATGTCATAAAATGACCCATCTATCATATCGATCATGGAGTTTGGGACTGAGAGAACAACTTGAGTCTGAAAATTCTCCTTTTCTTCCTTTAGGTTCTTAATTCTTTGTACTAATCCTTTGACACTAGCTCTAGCTTGTTGAGATTGAGCCTCAATTAAACTTACCATATCCTCCTCATATATGGGAACTTTGCCAAGTTTCTATCCTCCAATAGGGGTTAACCCTATGAATGGTTTTGCCTTCTAAAATGTGAACTCTTCCTAGCACACCATGGCTACGCTCATTGTGGTCCTCTCCAAGGCTACTATGTCTAGGTTAAATTGCACCTTAACCTCTGATTCCTTGAATTTTGAAGGCTTAGGCACCTCCATACCTATAATTATAAAGGATCCTGAGGTGCTAATTCTCTATTTCTCCTAAATATGTTGAATTTGTATTCTTTTCTCTTCTTTTTGAACTATATCTTTGATCTATGGCTTGATGGTATCATCCTCAGTCAAGCCAAACCACATCAAGGCCTAGGAAGGAGAGGGATGGGATATTTTGTAGCTTTCCATAAAAAAACTAGTCAAGGATGACTGGTCCATGAATTATATTTTCATCACTAAAAATATTGACTTCACTAGTAGGGTAAGTGAAGGTCAACCTAGGAATTTTCCTTAGTGTTATAGGTACCAAGGCCAATCTACCTTATACTTTTCCTTGGTGTTCTTCATGCCCTTTATGTTTTCAATCATAGAAGATCTTTTATTTTGACCTTATATGTTTACATGGAGTCCATGTGGCATCATTCTAGGTTTTTCATGGCAATTTTCATAATTATGATTCAAATACTAGTTGTTGGCTTTTAAAAGCCTCTATTTTTTTCCATCAGATCAAGATCTTGGGTTTAACTCAATCTATTAATTTGAATGCAAGATCCTATAATCCCATTGGACCATTGATCTTTAGGATCATGGTCATGACACTTGACACCTTTGTAGATCTTTCTCGTGCTACGTATCTTTGTCAGTTGTCATCTTGGTTGCATGTTGGCCATGTGTCAAGCTCATGGAGCCTTGAAAATTCATCAAGATATTCATGAAATTGGATCAAATCTAGTGAGTGAGTGATTTCCATTGATCTTTATGGGGCCCTTTTGTTGAGTATAAGCCCTCTCACATTATTAGATCAAATCTAGTGGGAGAGTGATCACCATTTATCTTCATGGTGAACCTGGTCATTAATTGAACACTTTTATTAAGTGGGTCCCTTTAATTTTTTTCTTTTTATTAGTAAGTCACCATGCATCCACATCTCAAGGCTTTATGTACCTTTTGACTTTTATTCCTACACTTTGTGTTGTTGAATCAAATCTAGTGAGTGAGCAATTGTCATTTGATCTTTTATGATGCACGCTACTTAAGAGGGAGTTTTTTAGCTAATATACTTTGTTAGATCAAGATCTGATGAACAAGTGATCATTATTGGATCTTGTAAGGGGAATGAGGAATAACTACTAGGCTTGAGGACATAAATACTTAGGATAAATTATTAAGACAAAGGTTGAGATTTAATTTTGGGGCCTTAGTATTAATAACCTATTCTAAGTTAGGTAACTTAAAAAGGACCTTATAAAGTAGGTTAATCTAGACCCAAGGTAAAAGAAAAGGGAAAGGAATGAACAAAGGCTTGGGTCATGTTTAAAATATGATGTAAACCCTTTTGTTAACAAATTTATTCAATCATCCTTGCCAAATTTTCTCCCACCAATATTTGAATTTAAACTTGAGGACTACCTAGGGTTTGTGAACACCAAACCCTAGAACTTCTAAGGAATTTGCAAAAAAAATACATAAACAACTTCACTAGCTAGGTTAGTTCAGAATAAGAGGTTACAAAATTCAAAAATGTGTTCCATTCATAAGTGTATGATCTTCAAATTTTTCAATAGGGACCTCAACATTTGGATATTTCAAACTTCGATATACAGGTCTCTCAAGGGTCCCTAATTTTAAAATGAGTGGGGTAAGTTAGTCACAATAGGTTCCTTTTTACTTCTCTATTTCTTTCTTTTCTATCTTTTATTTCATAGTTTATAGTCTTCAAAACTACCCTTGCACTGTCAACTGGATCAACACTACCAACCTAGTTCTATGTTCTATGTACCATCTAAAATAACTAGATTGACACTATCTACCCAGTTCATTTTTAGACTTTACTTCCATAATATAGGTTCAACCCTATCAACCCTATTCTATATTTTGTGCATATAGTGTTCACACTATACATTGTTTCAAATTTAGAATTAACCTTATATATGTTAGTAATTAGATCACACATTTATTTTCTTGTTTTTTACATGTTTAGAATAGTTCACATAGTTTAATTAAGGTATTTTCAATTTATCACTTAGTTTCACTATTTCTATTTTATGCACACGTGACCAAATCACATAACATAAATAAGCACTTTAACATTTGCCTACCTTAGGCCAACCTACTTATATTTAATCACTAAGGGGGAAGCTAACTTGATGCTTTGATCAAGTATAAAACATGGTTAATGGTATATTTTGACTAAGCACCTGACACCCTTATCATTGTGGTGAGTTAAGTGAGGGGATAGGCCCCAATACCAAGCCTATATCATTACCACTATAGTCCCTTTTAGCCCAAACTAAATGAAACCATCTTTATATTTCCATCTAGTACCTTACTTATAGACAATTTCTAATCTCATTTAAAATCATTCTTAATAATTTAATAAACAATCAAGTTAACCAATTAGTTAGCTTTACTTTTCTAGTTGTTTTCTTGCTATTTGTTTAATGATGTGTGTAAAAACTTATATTAACCAACATTAGTGCAAGGTTTTATTTTGTGTACCTCAATTATATTTACCAGCATTAATCTAATTGATTGTTTATTTCATTTCAGCTCTTACTTTCCTAGATTAGCTACAAAATTTTTCTTATTTTGATACATAACTTGTTATCATCTTACTCTTTCTCCCTGTCTACTATACTAGATCAACCTAGTCGACCCTGTATCTTTTCCAAGCTGTATTCACTATACTGGATAGAACCAGTCAACCCTGTATAGTTTAAAACTCCTTTTCCATCTTTTTCTTACCTTTTTTCACTATATTAGATTTACCAAGTTGACCCTATATATTTTATAGGCCCTATTTTCTATACTGGATCAACCCAGTTGACCCTATATTATCTTCTGATTTCCCTATTTGTCAATCTAATTCCTTATCTTTCCAAATTTGCATTTTGTTCATCTCTCTTTAGTTAGAATAAAATCTCTTATAAGAATCTTCTTGGATAACTTTAATCCATTTAGGTACTATATGGGATGTTCATTTCTTCCATCTTTTCCTCCCAAGAGCACCATCATGCTTGGGACACCTCTTCTCCTCCATCTATGAATTACAATATAGTGAAAATAACACCTCAAGATTAATTTGATGGATCTAATACTTTATATACTTACCAATAAACTTCCCAAACTATTTAAACTAATGTGGGAGTGATTGATACAAGTTTACTTGACAATCTCGCTAATCCTTCTTCTAGAAATCCTCTCCCTAATACCAATATGGGGAGTGATCTTAAAAACACCAACCCACCTCCTGATACAACCCAAATATTAGCCTAAGTCATTCAAAAAATGAACATAATGAAAAATTCTAATACCAACCAAATAAGGCAACTTCAACAACACTTAATCAATGTGGCTAATCAACCTCCAACTATTCATCCTCAAGCTAATCTTAATTATATTCCTCTATCTCTTAGGGATGCCTCAGATAATGTTATTCCTCAACCCATAATGAATAATAAGATGATTCAAACCATTAAAAATGAGCCTTTATCTCTCTTAATTCTTTCCATTGATATTGGTAACATATCTCCAACTATCAAATATGATGGGACTAAGGACCCTGCCTCATTTCTTAAAGCCTTTGGAAACCTTTACAAAGAGTGGATCCAAACTAATACCTATTCCACTACTAAAATCCTAGTCAAAAATTTTATTGGTGATGTATTAAAATTTTATAATCAACTACCCCAACATTCTATTTAACAACTTGAAGATTTGGTTAATCCTTTGGTTAAAGAGTTTCAACATAATGATCTTCTCAAAAATTGTCTTGGCCACTTTATCAATGTTAAACAATCCCCAGCTAAATCATCTCATGACTTTATCAAAAGATGGAAATATTTATCTTATAAAGCTAATCATAACATGAAATATGATAACTTATACAAAATCTTTATCATGGCTTTAACTCTTACTCTCTAATATAAGGTTCGAACCTTTGCTCCCTGAACAATTAATGAAGCTCTTGATCGAGCTAATTGTCAATATTTTATTATGAAGTAATTGAAACCTAATCCTAAATTACTTAAATGATCTTGCCAAACATATAATTCTATCATTATTAATGCTTCACAAACTAAACAAGGAGTTTCCAAGACTGATATTCCTTCACCTTCTCATACACCTCTTTTAGTTTAGCAAATGAAATAATTTTTACATCCCTCAAAACCTTTCATCTATCCCAATGCTCCTCCCAAGTGGTATAACCCTAATATATTTTATTGGTTCCATGATGACATTGGGAATTCTCATGAATCTTGTAGAGGTTTCAATAAAAAAAATTGTTTCCTATACACTTAGTGATTCATTCAATTATGAAGCTATGATCAATATTTGTCATGAAGAATACACTATCACTTCCCAAAAATGACAAAATTTCAAATATTCTACTTAAAATTACCAAAAATATTCTTCTAATAATCAATCAAATGTCAAGATGTTTGTGCCATCAACATTGATTATGACCAATACTATAACAACTCCCAATATGTCAACACTGCCAAAGTCAAGTATCATCATAGATTGGCTCTCAAAGATCCCATTACCAAGCCTAAAGATCTATCTTTATAAGATCAACTTCTTAAAGATACTACCACCACCAATATTGATTCAGAAGCACCTGAGGAACAACTTCCTCTTTTTGATCCTCCAACCATATCTATATTTTTCAAAAATAACTTACCTTCTAAAACTTATGCTGGTTATTCTAAATCTCTTTGGAATTTTCTTGGTGAACTCAAATCTATGCCTTATAATATTCCTCTTATGGAGTTGGTTCACACTTCATCCTATCATTGTAAATTCCTTATGTAAAAACTTAAATAAATTAAAAATCCATCCTCTATAGATGAAGAACCACCTTCTATTGATTCCCAACCAACTAATGTCAACACCATTGAAACCTTGTGTCCCTCTTCCAAACCTTCCACTAAATTTATTGAAGTAGACAAGATTAATGATGTAATTATTTTTCATGCTAATGATATGCCACTCTTTATTAAAATAGCCATTAATACCACTCTTATTCATAACATCTTAGTGGATAAAGGCTCTAGTATTAATGTGACATACTTGTGGCTTATGCAACAACTTGGTTATAACAAGGATCATCTCAAACAAACTTGTCTTACTTATCATGGTTTTGATAAGACTAATCAAAAGCCACTTGGTTTTATTTGGCTTCTATTAACCATAGGACCTAAGACCATTCAAACCAAGCTTATGGTCCTTGATCTTTCTTTATCTTAAAATATCCTTCTTGGTCATCCATGGACCCATCGAATGTGAGCCATTGCTTCTTTTTGTATTCAATGTATTCAATTCCTTCATAATGGAAAATGGTACAAGTATGAAGTTGGTCCCAATCCATAGAGTATCCATCTTCCTAATCCTAAACCTCAATAACATATTCCTACAAATCCTAAGATTAATAATGCTCCTTTACCTGAGTTCATCAATATGAGTCTTGATCTACAAGTTACTCTTGAAAATTTTGATGATGATGATCCAAATGAAATACAACACACTTGCAATACTACCATGTTGCCTCCATATATCTTGTAATGGCTTCCTCCTCTATTACCAAGAGACCATATTTTTCCTATAATTTATGAGATTACTTACTTTCCCCCTCCATGTAATGATTAAGAGCCTTATTTACTAGAAGATACCTTCACTTGCAATGATTTTAGAGTGGCTAAATTATTTCAAGATCCTCTCATCATGTCTCCTCATACATTCAAAAATATTAGGATTTCACCTTATAAAACTCCCCCTAATTCTCAAGTTTGTATGATTTATCCAACATATGATGATAAATATATCATGTTCCAAGCTCAATCTATAGATTTGGATGTCCAACATTACCAAAAAACTTTATCCCAAATTCATGCTTTTAATCAGGATGTGCATACCTTTTTTGTAGATTGTACCTTAGATCTTGAGGTTCATGTGCCCCCCATCAATCCTCATCTTATTGATACTCCTTGGGTGGTAGAATAAATTATGCCTTTTGAACCTCCAAAATTTAATAAACCTTTATATTATATCATTCCATTAGACATTCTCCCATAATTGAATCCACCAATACTCTAATTTCTTTTATTCCATCATCTTATTTTACTCCTAAAATTACACTTGATGCCAAGGCAACCGATGTCCATCAGATTCATTTTAAATATGATAACCATGGAAATCAAATTTTACATTTTGAAGTAGATGTCAAATATTATGGTCCTCTTCATACATTGCCTAATGATGAAGCTATTCTTGAGTTACTCCATGCTTGAGAACCTCAACTTCTTCGACAACATCATAGGCTTGGAAATTTCAAAACTAAAAGTCATTGCTTCAACAACTTCACTATTAGAATTGATCCTAAAACAAATACAATTTCAACCTTTCCTAATCGACCATATCACTTTTAAGATGGTAATGCCATGCTTATTGAATAAACTACTCACATCGAATATGGAACCCCATGTTATCCTTAACTGATTACAATTTCTCAAGAGATTTTACCTATGGAATATGATAGCTTTATATTATTCTTTGACAAATATTATGAACCTTTCTCTTAGTCCTACGAAGACATGTCTAACATTTACCCTAGCATAATGGTACATAACATCATTATTTATCCTGATACCAAGCCTATGCGTTAAAATTAAAGAAAATTTCCACCTAAAATTTTAACCTTATGTCATAAGGAAATCATCAAATTACTTGATGCTAAATTTATTAAACTAATGGATTATTTTTAATGGGTGTCCACCATTATTCCTATTTAGAAGAAAGTCACTATGATTATTCACATTTGTATTGATAGTCACTATGCTTATTCTCATTTGTATTGATTTATATAATATTGATCTTGCTTATCCCAAGGATAATTTCCCTATACCTTCAATAGATGCCATCATCAATTCCATGAATGGTTACAAAATGGTTTCTCTTATGGATGGTTTCTTAAGATACAATCAAATTCATATCACTCCTAAATACCAACATAAGAGTACTTTCACCATGGAATGGGTTATCTATTGTTATGTAAAAATGCCCTTTGATCTCAATAATGTCAGAGGCACCTACTAATGTGAAATGACTCACATATTTCATGATCTCATTCACAAAATTATTGAAACCTATTTGGATGATATTATTTCTCAATTTAAACATCATAAGAATCATCTTTTTGATCTTGATATCATTTTTTATCATCTACTTAAATATAAAATTAGACTTAATCCTTAAAACTGTGTCCTTGGAGTCACATCTGGTAAATTATTAAGATTCTTAGTCTCTCTTTGTAGCATTGACATTGATCCTACCAAAATTAGTGATATAATTAATATGCCTATTCCTCATTCTATTCTTGATATTCATACTTATTTAGGTAAGCTTGGGGCAATTGGATGATTCATCCCCAAAATGGCATATTGAATTTACTCCATAAATTCACTTTTCAAGAAAGGTATTACTTTAGAATGGATGGATCTATGTCAAAAGGCCTTTGATAACATGAAAGACTCATTACATTATCCACCTAAACTTTGTCCTCCTTCCAATGATAAGCCTTTGATTCTATATACTTCTTACACACCTATTTTAGTTGGGGAAATGCTTGCCCAACAAGATGATATTGGAAGAGAGTATGTTATCTACTACATTACCTAAGGCCTCATCAACTATGAAACATGTTATACCAAAATTGAGCGTGATTGCCTCGCCATTTATTTCATGACTAAAAAGTTTCATCACTACATGATTTACAAAACTACTTATGTCATTGTTCATTCTAATCCCCTCTATCTTTCTTATCCAAATCCTTTCTTCCTAGAGATAGAATTGACAAATGGATGGTCCTCCTTATGGAATTTGATCTTTGCATTGTCACTCAAAAATATTTTAAAAGGAAATTCATAACTATCAACTTGCTATAGCTCTCATTTTGACCACTTCTTCCCTTCAAGATAACCTTCCAGATGATAATATCTTTTATATTTAAGGTCTTAATCAAGATATCTCTCTTGATTATTTTCATAGCTATACCACTGATATTGAAGTAAATAATTTTTAAGAATATTTCACTCCCTTCGATACTACTAAACCAAAGGTAGTTATTGAGGAGCTCCCTGAAATCAATGTTGACTTGCATGAGGGTACTTGGACCCTCCAATTTGATGGTTCTAAATGCCTGTAAGGAATTAATGTAGGTTGCATTCCTACAAGTCCTCTTAATAAAATAATTCATTTAGATTTTAATTTCATCTTTGATGTCACAAATAATATGGTTGAGTATGAAGCTCTTATCTTAGGAATATGAGTTTCTCTTGATTTAGACATTCAATACCTTCATGCTCTAGGTGATTCTCAACTTATTTATTGTCAAGTTAATAGTGACTATCAATTTAAAAGTGATAACCTTATTACCTATCATCAAATTTAAACCACTCTTGTTAAGGATTTTATCTCTTTCACTATTGAGCCTATTCCTAGAGATCAAAATTCTATTGTTGATTTTCTTGCCTCTTCAGCTTCTCTATTTCATCCACATCAAGCTATTTTTTATCCTTATTTTCTTATACAAATAAGAAAATCTCTATCTTCAACTCAACCACCATATTAAATTATTTTTAATATTGAGGCTATTACAATTAGACAAATCCATTGGTATAAAGACATCATTCAATTCTTAAAACACCAAGCCTATCCTCCTAATTTAGATTCTCATGAAAAGACATTCATTCATAAACAATATTTCAAGTATTTATTTTGACACAACATCCTTTACTATTAAAATGTTGAAGGTAACTTACTTTATTGTGTTATGTAAGATGAGGTCCCTCCTCTTTTGGAACAAAAAAATAGGGGTGTTTGTGATGGTCACTATAGAGGACATGCTACATCATGCAAATGCCTACCTATGGGTTACTTTTGGCTTACTCTTGAAAAGGATGTAATTGAATATGATAAAAAATGCACTCCTTATCGACTTCATGATGATATTATCCATTAAGATCCTATTTAACTTCAAATTATCAAGTCTCCATGGCCATTTCCTATGTGGGGATTTGATCTCATTGGTAAACTTCCTTGTTCTCAAAATGGGCATGTTTTTATTCTCTTCGCTACTTACTATTTTATGAAATGGGTAGAAGCCATGCCCATTGTTAATGTCATTAGTCTTACCATTTCCAAATTTATTCTCAACCAAATTATTTTCCACTTTGGCATTCCCCATACCATCATTTCCAACAATGGTGGTAATTTTAAAAATAAACATGTTAAACAACTTTGCAACAAATTCAAGATCAATCACAAGTTTTCCATACCTTATCATCCATAATGCAATGGTCAAGCTAAGGCCACTAGTAAAAGTCTCTATAAGATAATATATGAAATTTGTATGGATTGGCATATTCATCTTTACCCTACACTTCAGGCCTATGGGACTAACATACACACTACCATAGGGGAAACTACATTTTCGCTCATCTATGGTTCTAGGTTAGTTTTTCCTTTAGAAGTTGAGTTTCCCTCTCTTCATATATCTCTTCATGGCATTATTATCAATGAATAATTGCATGAATATCACCTTCATTCCCTTGGTATTCTTGATGAATGTCATATTTCTACCTTGCAACATAACCACCAATATAAGGATTGCATGGCCTAACAACATAATAAACATGTTAAAATCTGCACTTTTAATATTGGTGATCTTGTCCTTAAATTAGACTACACCCATGATAAAGAAGGTAACTATGACAAAAAAGGTGGACCCCATATTTAGTTAAAGACATTCTTGGTCCAAACACTTACTATCTTCAAACCAATGATGACTAGGTTTTCAAAGAGCCCACCAATGTTCAATTCCTTAAAAAAGTAATTTTCCTAACCATTTACTTATTGCCATGTTTTCTATCTATATCTATTTAATAGTTTTTACAAGATACCTAAGCACGTGTCTCTCCCTCTATAGTAGTTTCCTTCCTTTCACAAACCTTTAGTCCTCCCTTTTGGTTTTTTAGTTTCTTGATGTACCATAGTCTTCCTTATCTTCTTGAATTTTCTCTTGTTTTTCATACCCCTTGGGTTTTTATTTTGTGAGTTGCTTTGTAAGACCATGGATAGGACCAAACATTCCTCACAAAACCACCATATTTTAATCATTTGTTTTTCTTTTTTCTACTTGCCAATGCTAGTTTGGCATCCTTTGGGTTTTTTTTTGGTGAGTTGCTTTATAAGAAGGCTCCCTCACCTTGTTTTTTTCTTATTTTTCAGCACCCTTGTGGGTCTCTCTTTTATCAGTTGCTTTGTAGGACCATGTATAGGACCTGACCCTCCTCATAAAATTACCATCATATTTATGTTATTGATCCTTGTTTTTAAACTTTAGCTTTTGTTTCTTTTGCTAGATTAAATTTTCACAACAATATATGCTAGTACGTTTTCCTCTATTTCCCTCTTTCTTATGATAAGGAATCATAATTTACTATCATTATATCCCTTATTTTTTCTTTTGTCACATTTTTCACAATTTGAAGTAATTTAAATTATGTTATGTGTCATTCCTCTTGATTTTCCCTTCCTTTCATCTCCACATTGGATAAAATAAGGTCGAAGTCAACATAGAACTTTTATTTCACCTAGATTTACAAGACTCTTAAACCCCATGCTCTTTGAAGTTTATTTCTCTTATAAACCTTATCCTAATTATTTAAATAAAAGTCATCTTTAGCACCCGTGTTTGGTCTTCCAAATCCATATGGAGGAGGAATATAAAAATCCATCAAGAAATTTAAAAGCTAAATCATTTAAATCAAAAGGTAATGATATCTAAAAGGCAACATACAAATATCAAAAGTCAAATTCACACCAAAAGATGTGATTTCAAGCACATCTCCTATCTACAATAAAATTTCAAACTCCATATTCATATTCACATAGAGATGAAGTCATTTGGGGTACATTAGGCCAATAGATTGTAATAGGGGATTTCAAAATAAACTCTATAGTGTTGCCTACTTTCTCACACAATCACCCAATATTTATAATAGATTGACAACTCTGTAAGGGGTCTTGAAGAATTGGAACATGTCATGGGGAGGTAGGTCCATTTTAATTTTCATGCACATAGCCTTCATGGGATGATCTATATACTCCATTTGTTGACTCAAGACTTATGTCTCTAAGAAAAGTTCTTCATAGTCCTTAAAGGTGAAAGTCCTCTTGTTTTGACAAAACTAATTTGAGTGTCTTGAATTTGATAAAGAGTTCATATTCCTTGGTTTTTCCTTCATTATCCCCTCCAACAATTTTATTTCCCCCCTTGATAGACAAAATTGTGATTCCAAATCTATTTTCCCTCTTCTATACTTCCTTCTTCTTCACCTCTTAAAAACATGCTATCACTACTTTGTTTTAATTTTATCTATCCTTAGAGAAAAATAACATCTTTGAGAAACTTTGGATTTCTTCTTTCTTTACACAATGATTTTACATTACTACAATTACTTTACCTTCCTTTACCATTTATCATGATTTTATTGCCCTACTATTACAAACACCTAAGTTTTGACCCTTTTTACATTATTGAGTGAGGATGGCTTGTTACTTCTCACTCAATAATGTTGTTCTCCATTTGTATGCATCCTTTTTCCATTGATGAGTGAGATGTGGATTGATACTTCTCACTCATCAATGTTGTTTTACCATTTTTGTTTAGTCTTTTACCATTATTTTGTTTTCATTTTTGTTTTACCATCTTGTTTGATATGTATCCTTGGTTTGATTTGGTGAGTTTGCCTTTCTTACTTAAGGATAGCTTGTTTGAGTTTTTTGGTATTTATTAGCCTTTGATTTTTATTTACTTGATTTACTCTTATTTTTGACTTGGTTATTTGGTCTAACATAGCACCTATCACCCCATCTTACCAAATTTCCCAAGTACATCCTATCCTCATAGCACCAACTATCTTGGCTTTTCTTGTATTTATTTATTTTTGATCTTTAGTTTTGTATTCTTGGGTTTGTCAAAATTAATCTATGTACCCTCTAAAATCAAAAATAACAACATAGTAGACAACCATCCCATGGTAAAGTTAAGTCACGCATTACATTTACTTTTTAGTTATTTAATTTTTAGATTAGTTTTCATTTTAGTCATTTACTTTCAATTATTTTATGCTTTTAAAATACTATAACTTTTTTTAGCATCATCATTATGTGTATCCTCATGTATTTTCTTGAAGCACTGTCCCCCATTACACCTTAATGACACATGATGAGCTTCAAGTAGGGCATATGTATACACATAATATTTTTAACTTTTATTGATTACTAATGCCTTACATCTTTCAAGAACCCATTGAGACCCAATCTATCTAAGTGCATGCCTTAAGGGGATCACCAGGAAAGGGGTGGGTAGACCTTTGGTGCTTTTTAGGATTATTTTCCCTTTTTGCCACAATATTACCAATCTAAATAGATCCCAAAACCCTTACCTAAGATACTTATCTACCCTTGAGTATTCCTCTAGTCTTTTCCTCTTTCATTCCTCCTTTTGGCTTAAACTCCTTTTTGACTGTCAATTGTACTGGGTCAACTGGGTCGACCCAGTAATTGTAGGGGTATTATTTAATTTCTTAGATTGTTAGCCTTTTGGCCAACCTAGCACAAACATTATAATCTATCATAAAAAACATATTAGGTTGACTGGGTCGACCCCATACAACCAATGTTATTGTAAGGATTTAGGGTAAGATCCTTCTATCTATACAAGAAAATTTCATCATTATTTCATATGTGCAATTAAGATTTATTATTGACTCACACTTCTTCAAAATATACTCTTCCACCATTCTACTTGAGGATACTTACCTTAGGTTTCTTATTTGGAAAATCTATTCTTGTGGATAAGTCTTGGATGCTTTAGCCTTTCTTAGTGATCCTTACAAACCACAATAATCTCTTGCAAATCCCCTTTGGCCAAGGGAGATATTGATTCTTGATGGGTTCACATTAAGGTAAGTATATTCTAACTTTATTCTCCTCTCTTTTAGTATATAAAAGTATCATAATCATTGGATCAAATAGTACTATCTTTCATATCTTATGTATTAGGGTGTTACTCATACTTACTTTAATTGAAGTTCCCTATACATGTTTATCTATTGATTCTAAGCCCCACTTTGTGGCACAAACTTTGGTGTGTACTAGATTAGATTTTGATTTCTTGATATTAGAGTAGAATGAATCTTTTAAACTTAAGGACTCCATTAGGGTTGTACGATTGTGTTAGACTATAGGCTTTAGAATCCCTCCTGGCATGATGTGTTATGACAAGTGATACAAGTGGTCCCCTAATCAGGTCTAGAAGATCCACATATTAGTCATGCTCCCACTTAACAAGTGTACACCAATTGGAAGTGTAGGTATGATCTATTTATATGATCTAAGATTAATTCATAGATATGATGCATTTTTGATTTCATACAAACTAAATTTATCCAGACTTGTTATCATCTACCCACTAGGGGCATATACATTGATCTAGGTTTATTCATTTGATGCATCCACTTACTTGAGGGTGTATTATACACAATTTCTATTTCCAAGTTCTATCCTTACATTCTATAAATTCTAGATTATGCATTGATATATCTTGATATTGATCATTACTACTCCTATTAAGATTTTTTGCTAGCTATTACTAGTTTAGACTTATCATATGTACAGCCTAGTATTTACATAGATTTTTAATATATTCATACATACTTTAATTTCTAACTTTCTTATTTTAGACTTGATTATGTTTCCTATGATTCTTCTATTTGAGGGAATTTGAATATGCCATTGTTCTTTGATGAAATGACACTTCTATTCATGTATTGCTCAAACACGTTCCTATGTCCCTTATGTTTGATTTATTGATTGTGTACACAGACATTTGAACATGTCCTTCTATGTGGCTTTAAGCCAAATTTTTGGTTGCTTACATATATGGACATTTGAACATGCCATTCTATGTCTTCTATTCTCAAATTTAGGGTATGTGCCCATGTCCCTTGTATTGTGTCCCCTTGGTATATTTTATGTGAATCATGTGTTTTCTATGTATGATTTCTTGTATGCATCTTCACCATGACACTTTTATTTAATTTTTATACACTCCAATTTTTTATGCCATGAAGAACTGCATGCATCTACCCTTCCTAATTTGGTTTCATGATGGACAACATGCCCTATCCCCCTAGTTAGCTACTTATATTTGTTGTTATACACATTGATTACATCTATGTTGACACCCTTATGAAATGATAGATATAACATACATCTTCCAATACATACTTATGCTTATATTCTCTTACATTGTGATGTTATGTTTATACATTGTATTAGATTATCATGTGTTATCATATATGCTCCGATTGACACATTTTATAGATTTATTTTATTTTAAGGATAGTTATTACATACGTCAACATATACCATAAAAAGAGGGGGATTTCATAGGGGTTTTTCGTAGATATTAGGCTCCTATATTACTATTCACAAATCATTTTCAACACATAAGCTCAGTTTCAAGAAATCATACACAAGTAACACAGGGAAAATAGGAACTCAAAAAGTAGTTTAGTCACCCAGATTTTAGACTAGATAGATAGTAGCACATATAAAGGGATACTATCACAACAAGGTACTATTGTCCACTATAGGTGTTATTGTATAGTAGCCCTATATTTAGGGTAGTCCAAATTATCTAGAATAGTATACCAAGTATAGTACAAATTTGCATAGATAAAGCTATATGTTTGATAGTTCTATTTATATTTTGCTTAGATACACTCATTTTATGTTAGATTAATACTATTTTATTATATTGGGGGTATCATGCATGGAATAATCATCCCCACATTTAGTTTAGATACATAAATATAGTTATTATAACTTATTCTAAAACCACTATACTCAGATATCAGATTGGGGGCTTGTGTGTGACACATATTTATATATTTTCAATTACACATAGGTTAATCAAATAGAATGGAAAAATCCATGTCATTTTATACATTGTATACACTTGATATCATATTCTAGGTTATCACCAATTTCATGCCTTTGTCCATCTGTAGTGGTTGGCATTCTTGAATGGCCCAGAGCCACCTAATGTAATTGAGTGATTGTGGATCTAAAATACATAGTTAGATATACCCAGTTAGATACTTTTATCACTTTGCATAGTTTAGTTTCAAATGCATCTAATACACAAGGGTGGGTAATCATGGAATCATAGCCTACTTGAGTTCTTGAGCCATCCACATGAGAGGGTTAAATACGCTTACAATATAATGTAAATTATTCATAGGTCATGATCCACCAAATAGGGGTGGGCAATGATGGATTAAAAAATAGATTGAGTTATTGAGCCACCCACATATGATGATTGAGCAATTTATCATCTTAGTCCAAGCTATGTAATGATTTGATCACTATATACATGCACATACATAGGTTTTCACTAGGTTCATGCATTGGTTCATGTACCCAATGAGGTTTATTCATTCCTTTTCTCTTTCCTATCTCTTTACTTAGCTTTACTCAGTTACTTTATTCAACATAGTCTTTTGCTTTTGATATTTCTTAAATAAGGACTGATTTATGCACATTTCATTATAGGTCATTGATTTGGATCATGCTTCACATATGCAGACCTAACTTCATATACTTAGACTTAGCTATAAGGGTTTCACTTCTTATGTAAGTCTAGGTATACTTCTTTTTCCTTTATACTAGTTATTTCTCTTTGCCACATTTCTAAAATAAGGGGATAAATGTAATCACCTAAAAGTGATAGTTAGATGTTAAGAGTGTTACTTGAGTTAACCTATTTCTAACTTAGTCTCATACCTATCCTAGATCCTTTATCACACTTTTCTAGCCATTGTATGGACCACAAATATCTCTAATCAACTCAAACATAGTCATAGAACTACATTCCTAGATTTTGGCCCTTCATGCCCATCAACTTACTAGCTAGACACTAGTGCCATATTAAGGACACTAAAGCCACATGGCACTATTTTCCCCAACTTGATTATAGTGTCCCTTTCCCTAAATCTCATGAAAAAATATATTTTCAAAAGTGTACCCCTTCTAAGGTTGGCCTAAGCACATTTTATTATCCACATAAGCTAGGAAACTCTATAGATACAAGACTATTATACCTCTATCCACTAGATTGAAAAGAGATGAAAAAATCCTATTCAAATAAGAAATAATTTGAATAAAATCAAGGTTATTAATCCCTATTTTACTTACTTATACATACTGCCATCTACCTCTACCTTAAGCTTATATTTCAAAGATTTTCAATCTCAAGCACACTCAAGACATTCAATACCACTATCATTATAGAACTCACTTACACTTGTACCAAGCACTGGGTGGGAGAACTACATCAAGCTTAATCCATCTTTATAGTATTGGTATATAGTCAACTCCCTTCACAAAAAGGTGATGAGGATGTCTAGCCTATCTTACTAATTAGCACAAATTTTTAGCTCATGCCATAATTTCAAAGAGGATTAGGGTTATAAACTTAAATCAACTATTCCAAGCATAACACAGAGTTTTAGATTTCATGCACGTAGGAATAAAACCTAGAAACATAGGTTCATGTGCTCCCAAAAAATTGGAATAGTCCTATAAAGAGGACACTAGTGCTATTTTCAGGACACTAGAGCCACATGAAGATACTATCTAGGTGGGGTGCTATTATCTAGTGAATATTATGACTTAGGGACCCTATTGATGACACTCAAACCTATCCATTACATAGTTTTTAGCACCTAGATCTTTTATGACAGTCATTTTCTAGATAAGTCTATATTTGAACATATTTATTACTATTTTTATAAATTCAAAGCAATTTAAATTTTATAACAAATAAGTGGTTATTTATTGCATATTATTTCATTGATTTAGACAAATTAGCCTTTAATCTATCATAGGATTTACACTAGATAAAACCCTAAAAGGTTAAATCATGATGCTAAGAAATAAACATGTAATCAATGATAAGTATATGCATAAAAACCATGAAATAAAACATATGGATATATTAAAAAAAACTACCCACCATAAATTTTCAAAAAATAATATAGAATGTAAATTTAATCCACTTATGATATAGCAACACAAGCATATATATGAAACACTAGAGAAAGACAACCCAATTTTTTATGATAATCATGGTTCAAGAAAGTAAGGACAAAATCCTAAAATTGTAACTTGATATGAATAAAAAATAATAAACCCTATAGGGTGTAAGTCCTACAATGAATGGAAGAATTTTGGTTTCACTAATTATGTTATAACAAAAGGTAGACTATGTTTAATCAATATGTACACAAAGTAAAACTAAGAAATACAACTAAGTTTATGATAAAATAGTAAAATACATGCCTAGACTTATGTGGTAAATATAGTAAACATGCAAAAGGAAAAATTTTAATCAAAAATTGCACTTGAAAGATAAAAAATTCAAATAAACAATCACATCTGGTATGAGTTTATAATTTTTGAATGTAGATCTAAAATATGGAGGCCTTTAAATTATTGTGCTTTAAATTTGAAGTTTTGATTCCAAAAAAATAAGAATGATGGCTACACCATTTATGTCTAGGTAAAGATCAATAATAACTAGCCTTTATTACCATTCATGTCCTCCTATGATGATTTCATATTGTGCTCACTTTTATATTCTAAATTTTATTACGTTGCTTCATAGTTGGATGTCATTTCTATTTGTAATTTTTATTTAAAAATTTGATAAAATAACTATCTATTTTTTATCTTCAATGTTATTGACTTGGATTTTCATAATAAAGAATAAATCAAATAGATAAGGAAGGAATTAGTTGTGTTGGGAAACCATAAAAGAGTTTCACTCTATATCCCACATGCTAAAATAAGACCCCCATACTCCTATTTAGTGTGAATAGATAAATAACTTAAGGTATTTATTTTGATGAAAAAAAGATTAATGTGACCATAAATAGCATAAATATGTTGAACAAATAGATTACTAAAGATGTACCATAATCATATAAATCTGATTGCAACTAGCTAAATAGAATAACTTACTATTTTTAGAAAAGACTATAAGAATTATGTACTTAGATTTTTTTATGAAATGAGGTTTATAAGAGTGATATGGTCATCTAAAATGCACCAGAATAAGTTTAATAACACTCAAATCAAAAAATAGAAGCTCTATGCCTATGTGGACAAATCTACACTATATTAACACCTATGCAGTGTGACCCTATTTATTGGACTATAAATATATCCTCTATAATTTAGTTAATCTATAGTGTTCACCCACTATGTTTATGTCTAATGATAGTTATTATGTGTTATTATTTATACAAACCCATATAGATATCTTATTTACCTTCTCTTTTTTTCAAATTGTAAATATGCATAGTATAACAAATATAAATTGGGAAAATGTGGGAAAAGGAAAAATTTGAAATAAACCCAACCACATATTTTTGA
Organism: Torreya grandis; assembly: GCA_037957365.1. Taxonomy (NCBI): domain Eukaryota; kingdom Viridiplantae; phylum Streptophyta; class Pinopsida; order Cupressales; family Taxaceae; genus Torreya; species Torreya grandis. The sequence continues at coordinate 146,194 of JARHVA010009134.1, forward strand.
CTAGGTGTTACTTACATATCTAATAATATGAGGGATTCAAACCATATTTAGTTATCCCACCTAGCTGAGTGTGTGCAATATTATATAATACTAAAATGTTATTCAATCATATGTATGGATTTCAATACTTGAAAATCTGACTTGACCTTGAGAATAATATTTAGAATTATCTTAGGGATTTATACTTTGAGGGGTTTTAGATTTGGAATTTTTTGGAAGTTTATTCTTAATGTGAAATATGATTTTCAATCTTATGTTTGATTAATGATAGATATAAAAATGTTAGGGTTAATGTGGTTATATAGTAGGATTTCTAGTTTACTTCCTTCAAATTGAATTGTAAAACATGCAGGTTGACCCTTATAGGAATTTTAAAATTTAGAAACTAACTTTTAAAGGGCATAGGGACAACTTTGCCTTGAATGGAGAAGTATATGGTAGTGGAACTATCTTAGAGGTGAAAACCTATCAAAAAAGTAAGAATATTAGAATGAGGATAGGAAAATGTCTAAAATTGATATAAAGATGAGTATAAGAGCTTGAAATTACTTAGTAATAATATAAAAATTCATAAGGGTCAAGCCCATATATGAGATATTATCTAGAGGCATGGTGAATAAAAGTTGTGTATATGAGCATAAGTCAAATGGTTTAAGGTTTAGTAAAATTACACTTTTTAAAGTGCCTAATACCAAATATGAATGTCTAATTTTACCTTATCTTTTTCAAATAAATGAAATTTCTAGAGTAAAAGGATAAAAGGTGATATATGAGGATAATCTTAGGGTGTGGTCAAGCATGCACTATGTGTTTTAGCTTGTTCTATGCAATCCTATAATGAAATATGTATAAATAAGTATTTATTATGATGTAAGAATAAACAAGTGAAAACATTGAACATATATGAAAATAAACTATAACAAGGACTAGATACCCATGTGTATATGTAAACTAATATTTTATTTTAAAAAATCATGGAGAATGAGGTTTTCATGCCCCATTGAGATACCTCAATAATGTTTCTGTAAGAACATGGGTTGAGATGAATATGCTCCAACCCTCATTTATAATGAATAAGTGCCTAATAAGTGAACTCCACTAGGGGTTCCAACATATCTAAGAAAATCTCAAGTAATTCTTGAGAATTTATGTAAATTTCTTGAATCATGTGCTAAAACTAGATATATGATTCAATTTGAGTAATTCCTAAGTATAATTTATTTTTAGAAAAAAACTAAGTAATAATGAACATAGAATGGCATGAGTATCCATTCCATCTGGTAATTTGAGTAACAATAGTCATATAGCATGTGCCAATATATCATAATATCTACCAAATTAAGTGAACAAGTGCCCTACACATGACCACACTATAATAACCTATGTAAAATTAAGTTGTAACCTATGTAATAGATTCATGAAATGTGTGAAAATATATCATAATCCTATTAAATATATGGCATGTGCCACATGTATACTCCAATATGATCCAACGATGTAATAAATGTGTAAAACCCTATATCACTTTGAAATAAAATGTGCCCAAAAATATTAATTTTCTATATTTGTGAATGTTTAATATCTAAGTGAACCACTCACTTTTTAGGTGAGTAATGAAGCCTATGAATCACTTATCTCAAAAGATAGTATTTAAAATTATTATTTTATATCAAAAATGATATAATATGTCTATAACATATAATAACATGTGTATAATATGTCATAATAATAATAATAATAATAATAATAATAATAATAATAATAAATCATCTAAGTATATATGATACATGTATCTTAAACACATAAGATTCATGTAAATATAGATATATCAATGAAAAAAGCAATGAATAATCAACATAGTAATAAGTATCCATAAAATTAGTAGTAACTAAGTAGAAAAGTGCATGATATGAATCATGTCACTTCAAAAATGAATGAGTGTGTGATATAGATCATGAAACCAAAAATATTAAACAATATCAACAAGCTCAAAAAATAATCATAGATTTATCCACACATAACAAATAATGTCTAAGAGTTACACATAATTTACAATAAGATGTCACAAAAGGCTAAGGTCCATAATCAGTGAATAATTTAATGTGACACAACTAATGGAAAAATTAATGTCATACATGCAAAGGAAAAATAAATATAACATAATCAAATGAAAATGTAATTTACCATACAAACATAGTTGAACAAAAAGCAATAAATAACATCAATCTTGCATATAAAAATAGAGGTTAATCGACATAATCAATGTATTTAATACCAAAAATGTATATAGTATTATTCATGAAAGTGTTAATCATGGGATATACTGAGAAGGGGGGGTGAGTCATTATATAATATATCCTATAAAATTTCACTTATTCAAATTCCACTTAGGCATACACTCAATATATGCAATAAAAATTAAATAATAAACACCACACAAGAGAGAGAGAGAGAGAGAGAGAGAGAGAGAGAGAGAGAGAGAGAGAGAGAGAGAGAGAGAGAGAGAGAGAGAGAGAGAGAGAGAGAGAGAGAGAGAGAGAGAGAGAGAGAGAGAGAGAGAGAGAGAGAGACCAAATTTTTACGTGGAAACCCAATGTGGGAAAAACCATAGAGAAAAATCTCAAGTATATGATGAGCACCAACTCAAACTACAATATTCACAAGCACCAACTTTTAAGAGCACCAACCCCTTTGTTGAGCACCAACATAACAACTATTTATGAGCACCAACCCACAAGAGCACCAACCCCTTTGTTGAGCACCAACACAATAACTGTTCATGAGTACCAACCCATAAGAGCACCAACCCCTATTATGTACACCACACAACTATCTCTCAATGTTTCTTTCTTAACAAATGATAGCACATTACTATATCTCTTTATTTTCTCTCCTATGCTCTTCTAAGAAAGATATAACAATTACAAGCCATGATATTTCTCACTTATTACAAATGGCTACCCAAGCCTTTATTTATAACTTACCAAATGACCTTTGGAATTTACCCTTTGTGACCCTTCAATCCTCATGGAAAATGGCACTAAAATTGCATGACCCTTTGAATTCTTTCATTTGAAAAGTCACATGGTGACCCTTCATAAGAAAATGCATCCTTTCCCCTTTTGTCTTTATCTTGGTGACTTTTCCTATTCCTCAAAGTGTCCCTTCATGAGAAATGGTGCCCTTCCTCTTTTGTCTTCACTTGGTGACTATTGGAATTCTTCAAGATGACTCTTCATGGGATAATGCATCCCATTCCTCTTTTATCTTTACTTTGTGACTCTTTGACTTATCCATGGGCTCTCTTTTGACTTTATGTAACCAAAAATATATTCATTAATATTAAATACATATTAACACACATTAGCCAAAATATGAACATTAAAAACACCATTAAATGCGATGGGGCCTTTATCACCAATGATGCTAGACCTTTGACATTAATGATAATATTTCCAACAAAAATTTCATGTGTAATAAATGTAAATTAGCTTAATATGATCAATGGAAATATTCATAAAAGGATAGAACTTGTGTAAAACATTAATATTCCCACAGTAAAAACATACTTCTAGTTGAGGAAAGTACCTCTTGGGTGTAGGAAAATCTTGCATTTATGTGTCAAATTCAGAGGAAAACTATATGGCCTATATCTCATTCATGTATAATATAAAACACATGTGTATAAAAAAAGATATATAATTAACTAGATATTATCTAAAAAAAATCATGTAAGAAAAAAATACATGTCATGCATAGGTCTTAATTTTTTTAAATATATTTTTTTGTATTTTATCATTTTTTATAAATATAAGATACTAACCAATGATACCATAAATGGGATGATCAAATATAGGTATTATTTCTAACATGCATAATTTTAACTCATGGTTGAGTATAAACATGTGTATTTGAGTCAATGTCAGATAAATACTCTCATGTTATGGCATATCTATCATGATCATCATTGATCATATGATCATGTGTATGTTGTGTAGATATATGAAGCATAGTAATACATGTAATCTGAGGCATAGTTTTATCATATGCTTATGTTTTATGAAGAACACATTAAGATATTTTTAATTCTATTCTATGATTTGATGTGGTAAATGTATGGAAGCAAAAGTGAACTTGATATACAAATCAATCATAACACAGAGAAGATAAATCAACTAACTATACCATTAGTAATACTTAAATAATAAGGGCCATACTAATATGGAGCCACTACACCTACATAATGGATATTTTATAATATAATATGGATAGAGAAGGTTCCAAATACTCTATTCAAGCAACACCACATAATAACCTTATCTATGTCTGATAATGCAAAATAAAGCAAAATCTAATTTAGTGCTAACTAAAGCTTATGTCACAAATTAGGGATAAACATAAATAATAAACATGCAAAGTAAAATTATACTCAATTAAATTTAGAGGTAATCCTAATCAAGGAGATAAAATACATTCATTATCCATTATTCATGCAAATCTATCTATTAAAATAGAAGAGTAAGAATTAGGAATACTTACCTTGAAGACAAACCCATTGAGCCTTAACCTCTCTCTTGGCTAATGAGGTTTCAAATGTACTTATGAAACATGAAGGTTGACCCTTATAGGAATTTTAAAAATAAAAAAACTCTCTCAAGGGGAATAATTACAAGTTTGACTTGAATGGAGATGTCTACGATAGTGGACCTATTATACAGGTGAAAACTTATCCAAAAAGTAGGTATATTAGAATGAGGCTAAGAGGTAGTCTAAAAATGATATAAAGCTAAGTAAAATATTTTTGAATTACTTAGAAATAGTATAAATTTTTTGTAAGGGTCAATCCCATAAATGAGATATTATCAATAGGCATGGAGAGTAAGATTCGTATATATGAGCATAAGTCAAATGGTTAAGGTTTGGTCAAATTACAAATTTTCAAGTGCCTAATACCAAATATGAGTGTTTAATTTTCCCATATTTTATTCAAATAAATTAAATTACTAGAGTAAAAGGATAAAAGGTGATATATGAGGATAATTGTGATGGGTGTGATCACGCATGCACTATGTGTTTCAGATTGCTCCATGTAATCCTATAATGAAATATGTATAAATCAGTCTTTACTTATGATGTAAGAATAAGCAAGTGAAAACATTGAACATATATGCAAATTAACTATAAAAATGAATATATACCCATGTCTATATGAAAACTAAGATTATCTTTTAAAACATCATGGAGAATGAGAGTTTCATGCCCCATTGATATACCTCAATAATGTTTGTGTAAGAACATGGGTTGAGATGAATATGCCCCAAACTTAATTTATAATGAAGAAGTTACTAGAAGTTATTTTATACATAAATTTATCCCCACACAACTAAAATATTCATAGTAATTGAAATCCATTAGGGGTTTTAACATATCTAAGAAAATATCAAGTAAAGCCTGAGATTCTATGTAAGTTTATTATATCATGTGCTAAAACTAGATATATGATTCAATTTGAGTAATGCCTAAGTATAATTTTTTTCTATAAAAAATCTAAGTAATAGTGAAAATACAATGGCATGAGTATCCATTCCATCTGGAAATTTGAGTAACAATAGTCATATAGCCTATACCAATATATCATAATATCTACCAAATTATGTGAACATGTGCCATGAACATGACTTCACTATAATAACATATGCAAATCAAATTTTTAACCTATGTAATAGCTCATGAAATGTGTGAAAATATCTCATAATCTTGTGAAATCTATGACATATACCACACATATGCCCCAATTTGAATCAAATATGTAATATTTAAGTAAAATCCTATATCACTCTGAAATAAAATGTGTCCAAAAATCTTAATCTTATATATCTATTAATGTTTAATATATGAGAAAACCAATATCTATTACCCACTTTTGAGATGAGTAATGAAGCATGTGAACACTTATCTCAAAAGATAGTAGTTAAAATTATTATTTTATATAGAAAAAGATATAATATGTCTATAACACATAATAAAATGGGCAGAAAATGTCATCATCATAATAATAAAACATCTGAGTATGTATGAGACATGTATCCTAAACATATAAATCTCATGTAAATATAGATATATCAATGAAAAACACAATGAATAATCAACATAGTAATGAGTATCCATAAATAGAGTAGTAACTAAGTAGAAAAGTGCATGATATGAATCATGTCACTTTAAACAAGAAGATGAGTGTGTGATATGGATCATGAAACCAAAAATATTAACAATATTAACAAGCCCAAAAAATAATCATAGATTTATCCACACATAAAAAATAATGTCTAAGAGTTACACATAATTTACAATCACATGTCACAAAAGGCTAAGGGCCACATTCAATGAATAATTTAATGTGACACACATAATGGAAAAATTAATGTCACATATGCAAAGGAAAAATAAATGTCACACAATCAAATGAAAATGTAATTTACCATACAAACATAGTCAAACAATAAATAACAACAATCATGCATAGCAAAAATCAAGGCTAATTGACATAATCAATGTATGTCATAACCACATATAGATAAATATAATATCCAGCAATGTATATATATAATTCATGAAAGTTCAAGTGTAATCAATGTAAATTATCTCAATATGATCAATGAAAATATTCATAAAAGGATAAAACCTATGTAAAACATTAAGATTCCCCTAGTAAGAGCATACTTCTAGTGTAGGAAAGTATCTCTTGGGTGCTGGAAAATATTTCATCTATGTGTGCAATTTATAGTAAAACTATATGTCCAACATCTCATTCATGTATAATATGAAACACATGTATATTAAAAAAAGAATATATAATGAACTATATAAGATAAATTAAAAAAACCATGTAAGAAAACAATACATATCATGCATAGGTCTTGATTTTTTTTTTGAATATTTCTTTTTGTATTTTCTAATTTTTATAAATATAAGATACTAACCAATGATACCATAAATGAGATGCTCACATGTAGGTACTATTTATAACATGCATAATGTTACTCATCATGGTTGATTATTGGCATGTGTATCTGAGTTAATGTTATAGAAATACTCTCATGTTATGACATATTTGTCATGATCATCATTGATCATATGATCATGTGTATGTTATGTATCTATATGAAGCATAGTGCTACATGGAATCTGATACATAGTAGTATAATATTCTTATATTTGATTAAGAACACTTTGAGATATTTTAAATTCTATTATAAGATGTGACATGGTAAATGTCTACAAGTGAAAGTGAAGTTGATATACAAATCAATCATAGTGATAAATCAACTAACAATACCACTAAAAATACTTAAATAATTAGGGTCATGACTAATATGAATTCTCTAAACCTACATAAGGGATCTCTTATCATATAATATGTCTAGAGATTCTTCCAAACCTCTAGTCAAGCAACACCACATAATAACCCTAGTTAGGTCTAATAATGCAAAATAAAGTAAAATGTAATCTAGTGCTCACTAAAGCTTGTGACACAAATGGGGGATAAACATAAATAATAAACATGCAAATTAAATTTCTACTCAAATCAATGTAGAGGTAATACTAATCAAGGAAAGATAATATATTTATTATCCATTATTCATGAAAATATATCTATTAAAATATAAGAGTAAGAATTAGGAATACTTACCTTGAAGCTAAAACTGCTAAGCCTCCACCTCTTTCTTGGAAAATGAGGTTTCAAATTGACTTGTGAAACATGAAGGTTGACCCTTATAGGAATTTTAAAATTTATAAACTATATCTTAAAGGGCATAGGTACAAATATACCTTTAATGGATAAGTCTATGGTATTGGACTTGATTTAGAGGTAAAAACCTATATAAAAAGTAGGAATATTAGAATGAGGCTAGGAGACAGTCTAAAATTGACATAAATCTGAGTATAAGATTTTAAAATTACTTAGTAATAATATCAAAAAAATTTATGGGTCAAGCCATATATTAGATATTAGCGAGAGGCATGGTGAGTAAGAGTCATGTATATGAACATAAGTCAAATGGTTTAAGGTTTGGTCAAATTACACATTTTCAAGTTCCTAACACCAAATACGAGTGTCTAATTTTCCCATATTTTATTCAAATGAATGATATTACTAGAGTAAAAAGATAAAATGTGATATATGAGGATAACTATGATGGGTATGATCAAGCATGCCCTATGCATTTTAGATTGCTCCATGGAATCCTATAATGAAATGTGTATATATAATCATTTACTTATGATGTAAGAATAAACAAGTGAAAACATTGAAAATATATGAAAATGAACTATAAAAATAATAGATACCCATGTGTATATGCAAATCAAGATTGTATTTTAAAACATAATGGAGAATGAGGGTTTCATGCCCCATTGAGATACCTCAATAATGTTTGTGTAAGAATATGGATTGAGATGAATATGTCCAAACCCTCATTTATAATTAAGAAATTCCTAGAAGTTATATTATGCATAACTTTATCCCCACACAAATCCAATATTTACAATAAGTGAAATGCACTCAGGGTTCTAACATATATGATAAAATCTCAAGTAATGCTTGAGAGTATTTGCAAAGTTTCTTGAATCATATGCTATAAGTAGATATATGATTCAATTTGAGTAAAATTAGTCATATATCTTGTGCCAATATATCATAATATTTACCAAATTATGTGAATATGTGCCCTACACATGACCACACTATAATAACCTATGCAAATTAAAGTTGTAACCTATGTAATAGACTCATGAAATGTGTGAAAATATATCATAATCTTATGAAATATATGACATATGCCACACATATGCCTAAATATGAGTAAAGATGCAATATATGAGTAAAACCCTATATCACTCTAAAATAAAATGTGCCCAAAAATCTTAATTTTCTATATCTTTGAAGGTTTAATATCTAAGAAAATTATTATCTATGCCTCACTTTTGAATTGAGGAATTAATCATGTGAATCACCTATATCAAAAGATAGTAATTAAAATTATTATTTTATATAGAAAAATTTATAATATGTCTACAACATATAATAACATGTGCAAAATATGTCATCATCATAATAATAAAGCAACTAAATATGTATGAGACATGTATCCTAAACATATAAGTTTTAGATTAGGGGTAAAAGCAGGTTTTGAAGGGGCCCCAAAACCCTTTAACAACGAGCAAAAAGAGAGCTATATAAGCCCATAGGCAATGCCTAAAAACACTACTTAGAGGTAGTAAACACAGACATAGAATTGTCCTGCAACCTAGAGATTCAGCCAAACAAGGCCCAAAAAACAAAAGTCAGAAAGAACAACAAACAGAACACTAGAAAAATAAAACCAGAGATCAGTACCAATTTCTTAACCAAAAAAAAGGACCAGATTATTCATCCAATTCCAAAATCAGCTTCCTGACTTCTTTTTCTTTCAAAGCAATTTCCTGAGTGGAAGCCTCCAGCAAGTCTCCTTTTTGTGTGTCTTTATTTTTGGAGCTTTGCCTTGTCCTCTTGCAGGGACCCTCTATTACTTTCATCTCTTCATTGGCTCATTTCCCAATATTGATTACGGCTGCACAGATGTTGGATGTAACTTCATCCATTTTCTTTCTGTTTTCCTTTATAAGCTCCCAGAGGTTGTTTTCATAAACTTTAAGCTTCACATGGATCTCGCTTAACTGGTTTTCCATATCATTTACTTTGTTCCAAATAGCTTCCATAGATTCTTCCAGTGTTTCCACTTTTTTCTTTAGATCAATGAACTCCCTACACAACCATGCATCTAATTGGGAAGAAGACAGCTTTACTGTTAGCCCAAATCAAAGGAATGTTTATTTCCTCATTTTGTTTCTTCCCTTTCCTGTCCTCAGCCTTTTCGTTTGGGCTATTTCTAGCTTCTTCGAAGAAGTCTTCTTGGCTCTTTAATTCCCGCTCATTGGATCCTTCTTTAATGTCCATCTCCATGTTTTGATTATTTTCCTGGACTGGGATTTCCTTTTCATTCTTTGACGTTGGGTCCTCACCAGAATCTTCCTGGACAGTGACATCCTCCTCGTCTTTCTGATTATCCTCCTTCTCTTCTGTTTTGGTTACAGAGTCCTCCTCAGTATTGTCTTTATCTTTATCTTTTTCCTAAACATATAAGTTCCATATATATATATATATCAATGAACAATGCAATGAATAATCAACATAGTAATGAGTTTCCATAAACTGAGTAGTAACTAAGTAGAAAAGTGCATGATATAAATCATGATACTTAAAACAAGAATAAGAGTGTGTGATATAGATCATGAAACCTAAAATATTAATAATATAAATAAACCCAAAAAATAATCATAGATTTATCCACACATAACAAACAATGTCTAAGAGTGACACATAATTTACAATCATATGTCACAAAAGGCTAATGGGTACAATAATTGAATAATTTAATGTGACACACATAATGGAAAAATTAATGTCACACATTAAAATGAAAAATAAATGTCACATAATCAAATCAAAATGTAATTTACCATACAAACATAGTCAAAAAAGAAACAAACAATAACATCAATCATGCATAGAAAAAGGCTAATCAACATAATCAATGTATGTCATAATCACATATAGATAAATATAATATCCAAAAATATATATAATATGATTCATGAAATTTCATGTGTAATAAATTTAAATTATCTCACTATTATCAATGGAAATATTAATGAAAGGATAGAATCTATGTAAAATATTAATATGCCCCTAGTAAGAACATATTTCTAGTTTAGGAAAGTATCTCTTGGGTGCAGGAAAAGCTTGCATCTATGTTTCAAATTCATAGGAAAACCATATATACTACAAATCATTAATGTATAATATGAAACACATGTATATAAATCAATAATATATAATGAACTATATATGATAAATAAAAATAAATCATGTAATAAAACAATACATGTCATGCATAGGTTTTGTTTTTTTTAATTTTTGTTTTGTATTTTCTATTTTTTTATAAATATAAGATACTAACCAATGATACAATAAATGGGATGCTCACATGTAGGGATTATTTCTAACATGTCTAATGTTACTCATCATGGTTGAGTATTAGCATGTGTATCTGATTCAATGTTAGATAAATACTTTCATGTTATGTCATATATCTCATGATCACCATTGATCTTATGATATTGTGTATGTTGTGTAGCTATATGAAGCATAATACTACATGGAATCTAATGCATAGTAGTATAAAATGCTTATGTTTGATGAATAAAACATTGAGATATTTTTAATTCTATTCTAATATATGATGTGGTAAATGTATACAAGTGAAAGTGACGTTGATATATAAATCAATCATAACACAAAGAAGATAAATCAACTAACTATACTACTATCAATACTTAAATAATTGGGGTCATGAGTAATATGGATCCACTAAAACTACATAATGGATATCTTATCATATAATATGTCTAGAGAGGGTTCCAAAGCCTTTAGTCAAGAAACACAACATAATAACCCTTGCTAGGTATAATAATGCAAAATAAAGTAAAATCTAATCTAGTTCTCACTAAAGCTTATGGCATAAATAGGGGTTAAACATACACAAAAAACATGCAAAGTAAAATTCTACTCAAGTCAATGTATAGGTAATCCTAATATAGGAGAGACAATACATTCATTATCCATTATTCATGAAAATATATCTACTAAAATAGAAGAGTAAGAATTAGGAATACTTACCTTGAAGATGAACCCATTGAGCCTCAACCTCTCTCTTGGCCAATGGTGATTTGAAAGAAGTTTTTGTGTATTGTTAAAGAAACTAAGAGTGGAAAATGGACTATAGTATATCCAAAGGCCTCCTAGTGAATCCTAATCCTTCACAAGACAAAGGTTCTCCTCTAACAAGTATGAAACCCTAAACAATGACTCCTCAATCAGAATGGTAAAAAATAAGATAAAGAAGTGCAAATGAATGATTTTATCTATTAGAAATGGAGTGAAAGATGTGTATATATATCCTTATTTGACCCTAATACCTTCTACAATTTTAGCCAATGTAATCCACCTAGTTAACCTTATTAGTTATAAAAATAGAGCCATTAGGTCCTGAACTAATTTGACCTAGGCTGACTTAGTCCCTTAATGTGCACTATTCTTATAACTAGGTTGACCCATTTGAATGCATTTGGTAAAAGGTACAAATGGGTTTCACTTAGGTATGAGATATTTAAAGTAGTGAATTATTTGGATAAGAGTGTGAGGGAGGTGTCAAATCTTTTGGAAATGTATAAAAAGGGTTTGTATTGGATTTACGTGGGGTATAGGGAACAAAAATCTTATGAAACAACAAGGATCTACTCACCCCTTTCCTAGTGCATCCTTTAAGCAATGCACTTAAAGAGGTTGAGGTTCAATGGGTTATTGCAAGAGATAAATAATTAGTAATTTAAAAAGTTTAAAAATATTTTATGTATACATATTACCCACTTGAGCTCATCATGTGTCATGTATTTGTAATATGGGATGGTGTTTCGAGAAAAGACATAACAATAAATAATGCCGAGTGAAATAAGTTGCAATAATATAATTAAAAGGAAATAATTCAAAAATACATACCTTTACTTATCTTAGTGCCATAGATTAGAAATGAATTCAGACAAATTGAGAGGCATCTATTATAGGGAACATTAAGAAACCTACAAAATAAGGTAAAATGCAAAAATACATATGGTATGTAGAAAAATTCTCTATGATGTTAGGATTCCAGAAAATCTTTTAGTTTGGAAAAATATATAGTAGAAATAAAGTTATGAGAAAAAATTATAATTTGTTGGTAAATAATTGATAGGTAAATAATTCATAATGGTAAAAATAAATATGGTAAAAATTTATTCATTTGTAATTTTTCTATTTTGAGAAAATAGAGCTTTGAGATACTAAGAGAAACAATATATAAATGACAGTGAGGAGATGAAAAGTATGAGTTGGAGGATGCCTAGTTGCAAAAACTAGTTCATTTCAAGTAGGTGATGCATTAAATTAAAAAATTTGGTAATTTTTATTGAAAATTAAGCTAGGTGTGAAAAAGTAGACATTAGGGGAAAACCATGTAGATAAATTGGCTTTAGGAAAATTTTAGGTAGAGTTAGAATTATATGGGTCAATTGGTAGGAAGTGGTAGGAGAAATAAATGCCTAAGTCATTTATGGTAAATAGTATAAAATTGATCACCCTTTTTGAATAGAATTGGCTCAGTTGACTCAGTTGAAAAGGTGAAGGATGATGAAAGTGGCAGATTGCATAGCAGAGGGAAGATTTAGTATTACTCAATATATTTGACTACATAGTAGAGAGCTGATATTGTTTTAAGGGTATAGTGGATGACTTATTACATTTTATGCAATTTAGTAGTGCTTGAGGGTGGTTGACATAGTTTGTAAAAATGGGTTGACTACATAAGAGAGGGTTGATTTAGTTTGCAAAAATGGGTAACATTGTTGACTTAGAATAAAATGGTCAGCATAGTTGGGTAACAAGGCCAACTTAGTATAAACTAGCCTACTATGAAGAGTGACATGGATGAATTAGTATAAATTAGATGACTGTGTAGGCTAATAGGGATGAGTTAGTATAAATTGGTTGACTATGTAGACTAATAGGCTAACTTAGTATAAAGTGGCCGACTATGTAGAAAAATGGTGAGGAAAAAATAAGAACAGGTTGATGAAGTAGTTAATTTTTTTATTTAAATATTTTTAGAATGTATTTTTATGAATTTTATATTGATATCTAATTCATTATCTATTGTTTAGAATTTATAAAGATGATAGAGATTTTGGTGCTTAGTGGATGCAACATAGTTGCTAGACTTGCTAGAGAGATTGATAGATGATGATTTTGAACAGTTAGCTTCATTAGTATTTTAAGGTATTATGGATATGTGTAGGATCCCCCTAAGTATTAACTTAGTCATCATTTTATTTGGAGCATGGGAGTGACTAACCAACACTTTTTAGTGGAAGGTGGGTGGGGCGATAGTACAGGTGGGGATCACATTAGAGGATGTTCATGCTCTACTTATATTACCCATTATAGGTACTCCTATGATCTATGGTGCCATATAGTCTAAGACTGAGAAGCGGGCCTTAGCTCTATGGGAGATAGGGTCAAAGAGATATTTATATAGGTTGCAAGTATGCTTTTTTGATGTGTATATATCAACCATTTTGAACATCCAAAAGGCCATGATAGGGTTTGTGATATTGTGTGTAATTTGTCATAAGTTAAATGGGAAGATGTCATTATATTCAATGGCCTTATATCAGTCTATTCTGGAACAAGGCATAATTTTTGACCTGGGATTGATTATTTGGGTATATCTAGTGCATGATATTCATGGGATATTGTCGATAGGGAAGAAGACTATAGGCCTTGTTACTTTATTAGGTAGTTGGATCTAAGAGAGGTTTTTGATGTACTAACCAACTAGGTTATCCCATGTTGTTGATAATAGGATTCCTCATGTGGTTAGGTGGTGACATGACCATATAGTAAATGATATGTTTCATACCCCATCATTATATATAGTTACATGTGGTGAGATTATATGGCATATATATATAGATATTGTAGCTAGTTGGCCCTCTTAGTTTACTATTACTGTTGGTTTGGGTTGAACTCACATTACTAGTAATTATACATAGTGGGTAAATCCACATCATATTACTTATGTTTTTGGATAGTTTATCCTACCACATATAGTGGCTCCTATAGTAGTGACTTATTTTTGGGCACAACATGCTAGGGAAATAAAGGGTAGAGGTGGTGTAGAATAAATAATGGAGATACATGTGATTCAACCATGTCAAGTGAGATATTGGACTGGTTAGGGTCAGTAGTAGAGGGTAGCTTAACCTAAAGTTGAGGATTCAATTATGGTAGGTGTGGGTATAGTTTGTATTGAGGATTAGGGTGAGGATGTGGCTATTATTTATCCATAATAGCCATTACAATTTCTTCCATGATCATAAAGGAGATGGAGACACTGTCAGGTGGTACAGGAGGTACATGAGGGAGTGACTACACATGGAGATCCTATGATATAAGCTATAAAGAGCTTGTTGATAGATATATAGATTCAAAGAGGACCTCAACACATACAAGTTATTTCTCTAAGTTTTGTAATTTCTTAGAGATAGACTATGGTGGAGGTGTTAAGTGGTCATGTTGATGGGGAAATCATTGTTGGTGACACTATTGTTAGTAAGTAATGGTTTGTGTTTTGAGCATTTGATAGATCAATATATGTATAGTTTTAGATTTACTCTATGTAGATAGATGTTTTAGAGATTTGGATATATATGTGATATCTAATGTACACTTGGTTTTTATTTTTTAGATACTACTAAGGAGGAGTTTAGATGGGGTGCAGTAGTTTGGGCCACACCATGATGTTTTAGATGGATTTATATTACATCATGATACTACTACCATGGAAGATCCTATTGTACCATCTAATTTAGCATATGATAGTTTGTTTCTATTATTTTTGGAGTTATCCAAGAACTACAAACATGAGGGAATAGTCTACAATTACCCCCTAGAGTTGGAAATAGAGAGGCACAAACCTAGTAGGCATCAGCCCAGGAGTGAGCTACTCATATGGCCACTATAATGGAGAGTATATGTGTACAATCCTACATGTCCAATATATAGGGATAGGTTGATGATCTTAGATCTCATACTACCTCATTACAATAAACTATTTATAAGGAAAGTCACATGCATCTATGGGCAATGTAGCTCACCCACTAGATGGGTAGGATAGAGAATAACCTTAGAAATATTTAATATTGTACTTGTACTTTGTATTATGTTTTATTGTATCAAAGTATTGATACATATGGATATGTAAATTTCTTGGTTTATGAATTGTATTTGTATCATGGATGTATGTATTCATTTTCATTCTAGCACGTGTTTTAATTTTGATGTATACGCTATGGGAACATATATGATTTATTTTATAGTATTATGTTAAACACATACATGGTTAAAAATAAATCATAGAATTTGGATAAGTATAAAAATAATCAATCTAATGTAATACACAGTAAATCACGATGGGAAATGTGTAAAACAAACATATGTAAGTAAAAAAAATGGTAAAATGAAGTAAAAATAGAAAATGTTTGTAATAGTATAAAGGAAAAGAAAAAAACACCAAATTAAAAAAAGATAAAGTCATATTAACTCAAGATGGGAAATATAGAAAAAATTAATACAATGGAAAACATGTTATGTTAAATGTTTGAACAATAATCACACCAAATCAAAACATGATAAATCATACTAAATCAAGATGGAAAGTATGAAAAGATTATAATAAAATGGAAAATATATGATATTTGAATGTTTTAAAATTAATTTCACCAAGTAAAAACAAGATAAATCATACTAAATCAAGATAATAAGTATCAAAAGTTTGTAATAAAATGGAAAACATGTGAAATGTATGAAAAACAAACTTAACAAACAAAATTTGATAGTTATTTGTGTGACTAATGGTATATAAGTTTTAGGAATATTTTGTGAGGAATGTTTGATCCTATCCATGGTTTTATATTTAAACTCAAAAAAGGAACATCAATGAGGTGAAGTAGGGATATGATTATTAAGGAATAAGGATAAATTTGTGAGGAATGCCTGGTCTTATCCAAGGTCTTATACTGCAACTCACAAATGAAATAAATCTATGATTATGATCAACTAATGAAGGATATTCATCAAGGAGGAATTTTATAATTATTATAGTGAATGAATGGATTCGAATATGAATGGCATAAGTGTTTATAATGAAACCTTATTAGACTTAAGGCATACTAAGAATATAGGATGCATTAATAGTATAGTGACCCTAAAATGCAAAATAGTTTTATTCACAATAGACACAAAACTTTATGGGAAAACAAGTGTATTAAAAATATCAAGTCATAAAGGTTATATAGATTAGAAAAGTAAAATTAACTTACCTTACCTCAATGTGTTCCATATTCCTCAGGACCCCTTACAGAGCCATTAGTCTACTATAAATATTGGGTACTTACATGAGAAAGTAGGTAGCACTATAGATAATTTTGAATTCCCTATCCTAATCTACTATCCTACCACACCCAAATGGACCTTGGCTCTATAATGAGGCCAAATATGGAGTTTGATCTTTGATTAGGGATAGGATAAGTGTTGTGAATCATATGTTTTGTTTATGATGTTGAATTTTTGAGTTTTATGTTTGCCTTTTGTTTAAAATTATTTGGATTTTAAATTTTTATGTATTTTGTGGATAAACAAACATGAATGAAAAACATGACACACACAAATGAGCTTTACATTTTGGTTATAGGAAGTAAGATATCTAGATAGATAACTGACTAAACAATTAGGATTTATTATAAGCTAGTATGTTATCTCAAATATCAATTTTATGTGTGCTTAATAGGGAAGGAAAATAAAGGGAATAAATGGATATCAAAGGATATATGTGTATATAATGATACGATGATAATTATTCTTGTTAACTAATCATATGGTAAAAATAGGATATTATGGGGATGTGGGTTTAAGAACCAAGTCACAATAATAACTATCTTTATTTTAACTGTAAATAACAAGCAATCATAAAATCATAAAGATAGAAAAATAAATCCATGTGAAAAGAATTATAATCCATAAATTTAAGAATAATCCATAAGATATCATGAAAAATATGTAGATAAATAAGACCAAATGAAAATAAAAATCAGCATATCCAATGTATAAATAATTGTAAATCAAGGCCAAGTCATGTAATAATGTGATAAATAAAGTGATAGAACACCATGATGTGTTCAAAAATACCGATAAATATCACTACAAATATCATCCATAACATATGATACATCCTTATATAGTTGAATTTAGACATTTATCAGAGTCTCATCAATCTTTATAGAAAGTCATGAGAAGACTTCCTTTTATATCATCTATATGGAAAAAGTAGGTGTGGTAGAAGAATGATGATGCTCATGAAGCACCTCATATGTGGGATACTTAATGTTAGGAATGTGACAAGTGTCTTGAAATCTATGAGGAGATGTAAGCAATGGGGAAGGAGAATCTTTTTCCCATGGATGAACTAAAAAGGGATGATGAGCTAGTTAATGGGTGTTATCTATCCTTTCATTTAACCAACTTTTCTATTGATGTCATTTAAACTATGGGTGATGTGCAAATCTATCTACAACAAGGTTTATGGTTGTAGGTCTTAAAAAAATTGTTTAGGAGGGGGTGTTTATCTTCTAAATATATAATCTAATCTATTCTAGAAAAGTCTTGATTATGAAATAAATAAGAACACATGTAAAATTAAAAAACTTTGTCATGGAAATTAAAGTAATCTAATTTTTTGAAATAAACACACTATTGAAAGTAAACAGTCTGCTAAAACTAAACACTCTGTTGAAAGTAAACACTATATTGAAAAGATAAACACACTGATTTTCAATACTAGATTTCATTCTAAAACTCTAAATATAATTCCCTACAGGTCATAATACTAAAATACATTTATAATTACTAAAACCATAAACATAAATAAAATATCATATGAAAAACATACCTAATTCAGGAGGAGATTGGGCCCTTGCTCACCTTGGGAATATGAATGAAAATAAACTCAGTACTTGAAAACTATATATATCTTCATTAATTTATCAAATCATAATACATGAATATAACTACAACTTTGTATTATTGTATTGAAATATCAACTGAATAATTCAATAACTCTCCTTTTTCTAAGACATAGAGATCTACCTATATAATATTCTACAACTGTGAATCCTTATATCTCAGTAACCAATCTTATTTTATCAAGAAAAATATTATAATTTCAATGGATATTAAAAATAGGTGATTGATAGTTGTAACAAGAAGAATCATCTGTTACAAAATATACTAAGAATAACTTCCTAGATTTATTGGATTGATTGTCTTATATTTATAATGATTAAAATATAGAAAGTATATTTATAGATTTATATTTATAGTAATATTATAAATAGAAATTAACCAAAATAATCTTCAACTATTTTTTAAAAAGTGGAAAGTATGGATCTTCAATTTTGTAAGTTCAAAATTTGGACTAGGAGAATCCATATCAACTATGATAAAGTTTGTAGAAACTTTGGTAGAGTCTGTAGCTATATTTTTGAAAGTATAGTGGAGTTCATATCATCATGCTTAAGGGATATTTGATGCTAAGGAAGTTTGTATCAAAGATAACAAGATGATAAGGATGATAGATGCCTCAATGAAGGGTAGAATCTAGTCTAAATGAGTCTATAACTACGAACATGGTGAGTTCATAGCTACTGGGTGAGTTTGTATCTATAGAATGGGTGAGTCCATAATAATGGAAAAGTTTGTATTTAAATCCAAAGTAGATTTGGATGATCTAAAAGCATGCCAAATGAGTTTTTAGCTCACTCGATATTAAGATACTTCATATGGATTACCTTAGAAGATCATTAAAAAGGTTATTATTCTCTATAGAATGTTATATTATCTATATTCACAAAATAGGGAAAATAAACATGAAAATAGTTAGAATAAAGTGACATACTTAGTAATTTAGACTTTAGTTACATGAAATAAGATATAGCATCTATGTAATACATTAAGATTAAATACAAGCCTAATATCCCTGCAATTTTTAGTCCATAATAGAGTTAATTGAGGGAAAATGAAGAAAAATGATGGTAATAATGAGTCATATTTTGGACTCATCAGTTCCCCCACACTTTACCTTTTACAAGTCCCTTTGTAAACTCATATATTTGAACCTTCATATCTATGAATTTTGTCTTTTAGGTGATATCTAAGGTCATATACATTGAATTCATCATCTTAATGGTTATCCTATGTACTAGTGAAACCATGATAGGTTTGCACTATCTATTTCTAGATCTGAAACTAGTCTTCTACTTGAGGGATAAGGATGGAATAGAAACAAGGAGTAGTGGTCTGAATCTCATACCTACCCATATTTGTTCTCCTAAATTGATGACTTCAACAATCATATCTATTATGGTTTGTTATGTTCAGAGGCTTCATCTTAAATTGGTTGGAGACATGACCTCCCTTTTCTTTAGTTAGATTGTCCATGTATCCCAACATCTGAGACTATTTGTAAATACAACATCAAAATTTTGTCTAGTGTATAAATTAAAAAAGACAATGAAATTATAAAAAGGCTGTAAATAATGATCCTTTATGTTTTGATTTGAAAAATAGGTATACTTGAAGTTGATTAGTAACATTATTGCATTGACAAAAGCATGTTTGATGCATAGTATTGTAGTCTTTAATTCATAATGTCTATATTTTGATGCTAGTTAATTTTTGTAAGTGGAGAAAAGGGATCTCAAATAGACTTCTCCCACATATAAATTGATCGTGAGTTTTTTATAATCCCATAATATCATATTGTAAATTTCACATAATAAATCTTGTTGTTTTAGGGTAGATTCCTGAAAGATGTTCAAAAAATATAGGAGGATACTCAATGTTATAGGTTATATCACATTATATTCCAAGTAGAGACCACCTATAGAAATATTTATGTAAATACAAATAGTAGGAAGGGGAAGGAGCTCTAGAGGCTGAATGATGTTCCCCTTTGAAAAACATCTTGAAGATTGACTTCAATTTTCTAGATATGTTGCTTTTCCTTCTCTAGGTATTCTTTTAAAATATATTTTCCTTTTTATAAAGTTAAATTTTATTTCTTGAGTTCCTTGAACTCAAAATTCACTTGATTCCATTTATCTAGATAATTGGAATGAGAAATAATAGTTTGGCAAGCTTGTTCAACTGAAAATCTAGAGGAAGATAAAGCTTGCTCAAAAAGATATTATTGGAGGAACAAGGTTTATTACTAAGAGTTTTAAAATTGATGTTTTATAAACATATTTTCTTATTCTAAATTAGTTATATATATCCAATATTCTACCATCTCCTCATTAGATTGAGTGACTTTTTCCTCAAGAATATTTATTTCACTTATATGATCTAGATCCTTATTCTTAAAACTATCTAATCCTTGAATTAAATAAAAATTAAGAAGGTCCTTACATTATTATTGAGCTAAAAGGTCATTAATATTTTTATATTTCTATGTTATGATGGCCTCATATTTAGACAATGCAAGAGTGAGCTGCATTTTTAGATCCTTTGTAGCACTATAATATTTTTCTTCTTTAGAGACAATAATGACATTTCCTTTATCTAGTACAAGTCTGGTGTCATGAGCTGGAGAGGAGGAAGAGTATTTTTTTTGTTGTAATATAATTTCTTCTATTGGTATATTTCCTTCCTCAATATCTTTCTCAATAGGAGCTACTTTTGCTAATTCAAAAATTTCTATTATGGTTGGTTCTTCCTAGAGTACTATTGTGTTTATTGTTGTTGATGGATAAAAATGAGTTTTTTTATTGTAGGATATCAATGGTTATAATTTAATTTATCTCATCATCATCATCATCATCATCATCATCATCATCATCATCATCATCATCATCATCATCATCATCATCATCATCATTATCATCATCATCATCATCATCATCATCATCATCATCATCATCATATGATATGATTAACTTTATTCTCCTCTTTTTAGTTTGCATAGGAGAACTGGGTTCCTTCAAAGGGGTTTCCTTTGTTGTTTGTGATTGAAGAGAACTAGTTGTTTTAGGTGCTTGTCATGTGCTTACTAAAGGGATGTAGCCTTGGGTATTAATTTTATTTTAGTTAAAATTTTATGAAAATTATATTCAACTATAGGCGTGGCTTGTGATCTGTTCTATCTTCTTTCAATATATGAAACCCTAACCCTATAAGAGAAAACATCTAATTTTATTTTGGGTTTTGGTGTTTATCTATAAGATTTTGAAAGAGTTTTTAAAGGTTGAATAATTTTTGCTTTCCAAAATTTCTTCCAAGCTACTTGAATTTAATAGAGGAAATAATGTTGTATAATTAAGTGAATGACACTATAGTGGTGAGTTCGAGTTGACCTATTTGTAGCCAAAACCTGAATGGCTCCATATAGGTAAAATGGTAGGTTGACGCTATTTTAGGTCTATTATTGTCCATATTTTAGGTTAAGGATGATAATTTTAGATTTAAAACCCAAAACAATACACTATCCTTCATACATAAAATATTTCATGATCTAAAAAGCAATAGACCTCTAGGGTTATGGTAGGGTTTCCCTATTAATTCCTTTGGCCTTTCCTTGATGATCATGTATGCATGCTAAAAATAGTTTCTAATTGCCATTAAATTATGTAATTAACTTTGAAAAGGTGTTATTCCTAGTATTCTCTTACCTTCTTTAGTGGTCATTGATATTTTGTTGATTATTCTACTAGAAATTAGAAATTTGACACCTTGGATTATGGTAGAATCTTTGAGTGGGTGATGAACTCTTTAAACAAATTTTCATCATAACCTTGAAATTTTTATAGAGAAGGAAGCCATCCAACTTTCTCAAATATTTTTATATAAATTTCATCTTTTATTAACCCATCTACAGACTTGGGTTTAAATATCTTTTTCTATCCCATGGTAGCTATGCCAATTCTCTAAAGGTAAGAGTTAGTCTGGTAGGTGAAAATAGTAGTGATAATGGAAAGATAGTTCATAATGAATATGAAAAGATTCAAAAAATTGTCTAGCTATGGATATTATCTTAGTAACTACCGATGCAATCTAGATCAATCATGATACATGCCAAAATTTAATGAAACTGGCTTTAAAAAGATTTTATATGTTACCATACTTATTAGACATGTGCATTTATTTACATGACATCATTATTTGAAGTGATATGGAATAGGTTATTAGATGGTTTGTGCATGTGGATAAAGTTGATATGACACCCTTTTTCTTTTTTGTCTTTTTATCATTACCTTTTCATGTAACCAAGTGTTGTTATCATGACTATTATTTTGACCTTTTTCAAGACATCCTTTGGTTGAAGTTACTGAGAACTATCTCCTCATGTGAACATCATTGAATTAAAATAACTTATACTAAAATTCTATAGATAAATAAAATACTCAACTTACCTAATTGTACTCATAGTCCTTGTTCTTTTCCTACCACTTAATTCTAAATAGAGAACAAATGCATGAGTTAGTCTTTAGGAAATATGTAAAAATGAATGTAATAGTGAGATTATTACTTGGACGGAACAAATTGGTCAAAAAATGATCAAATTTTGTTATTTTTTGGTTTTATCTATTTTTTATTTTGCCCTTGACTAGATATTATTGGTTTTCAAGTCAAGGCTATTTTTTTAATTCATGATCAACCAACAAGCTATGTTTTTTATCAACATTGCCAATAACATTGTAAAAAGTATTTTCACTATTGAATTTTTTCTTTATCTTTTTATTTTCATTATATATATATATATATATTTGTAAGAAAGAAACCAAGGAGTGGTCCCCTTATTTTTTTTAAGAATATACCATCATGAAGTTGCTATCATGGAAGAACCCATGAAAATAACTTCATTCCTGATGTTTTGAACAAACTCCTCCTTGTTGATAGGCTTTTGATATAGTTTAATTCTATTCCCATTGACAAATAAAGTCTTTTTATTCCCATATTTTGGTATAATTTATACTAATACATTCTCAAAGACTTTTTATTTGGTGTGGGCCTAACCATCTTGTTCTCAACTTTCCTTTGAATTGCTAAAACTTGGTTTCAATAAAGAATACCCAATCCCCTTATTGAAATATTATCTCTTTGATGTGGGAATCATGCCACATATTTATTTGGTGTTGCATCATTTATGTCTATTTTAAATCTTCCAAACTCATCTCATCAAGCTTATTTAGTTAGAGTATCCTATGTTGTTGTGCCTTATCCAAATCAATGCTTACTTCCATTGTTGTTTTCATATTTTGCAATTTAATTTCAATGAAAATTAAAGTATTATTACCATACACTAACTCATAGGGTAAAAATTTAGTGGTTTTCTTCCTATTAGTGTTTTAGGCCCATACTACTTCTAGTACTCTATCAGCCCAATCTTTTATATTATTGTTGACTATCTTAGTCAGAATGTTTTCCTACTCTCTATTTGTAACTTCTACTTGACCATTGGATTATGGATGGTAAGGGGATGATTTCATATGGTTGACTTGGTATAATTCCATGAAATGTTTGATCATATCAGACGTGACTTATGGTCCCTGATCTAAGACTATCTCTCTAGGTGCACCAAACTATTACATGATCTTGAAATACAAGAAATCTACTACTACTTCTTCTCTAGCAAAAGATAAAGATTGGAACTCATCCCACTTAGTGACATAGTATGTACATATTAGGAGGTATTCCTAACCTTAGGATGGAGGATATACATGACCAAAAATTCTATTATCCACTTCTCAAATAGTTATAACACTATCTAGGGATGACAAGCAATTTTGATGATGATGTAAGTTATCCATCTTTTGACATGGATCACAATGTTTGATTTACTTATTTACTTTCCTATTAATGGATGGAAAATAATATCCTAATCTTAGTATCTTATGCATTTTTATCTTTACTGAATAATGGATTCCTCATTGTTCATCATGACAAACTCTAATGATGTCATAGGCTTCATTATCTACTACACACCTATATAAGACATGATTAGGTATATACTTAAATATCATTTCATTAATCCACTTAAAAGGAGTTTTATTTGATTAAATGTTTCCTTTCTTTATGACTGGAATGATAAGGAAACTTCCTTGTTAGTAAATAGTTGGATATATCAACAAACCATGGTGATTCTACTAAAATAGAAAATACTTACTCATCTAAAAATATATTTTTAACTAGTTCATCATTACCTACAATGTTCATTATAAACAAAAAGTTTGAAACCACATTAAACTGATCTATTTTATCAATAATAGTTATATCAAATTTATATAAAAGTAATAATCATCTTATGATTCTTCCTCCTACTATAGGTGTGTTCATGAGATACCTTATGGCTGAATGGTTTGTATATATGAAGACCTTATAACCTATAATATAGTGTCTAAATTTATTAATGGAATAAATCATAGTAAGAAACTCCTTTTCTATGTTTATATAATTTATTTTAGTAGGTGTGAGATTTATTTTGATGTAATAAATATCATACATATGGTCATTTTCATCCTTTTATACTAGAACTACCCCCATTACATAATTAGAGGCATTAGTGTAGATGTGAAAACGTTTTTCCCAATTAGGCCCTCTCAAGACTGGTGTAGAACTCAATTTATCTTTAATATTTTCAAATTTTTTTTGACAATTATCACTCCACACAAATTCACTATCCTTTGCAAGTAAAAAAACCATAGGAGCAACAATTTTGTTGAAGTCTTCTATAAAATGTCTCTAAAAACTAGCATGACCTAAGAAGATTTTAATATCATTTTAGTTATAAGGGGTACATAGGTTGGAGATTATATCAATTTTATTATGATCCACTTAGATTCATATTTCATATATGTGGTGTCCTAGTACTATGCCTTGATCCATCATCATTACACACTTCTCATGACTTAGTGACAGTTGGTGTTCTTCATGTTTGGTTAGGAACTTGTCAAGATTATGAAAAGGTTAATCAAATTTGTCTCCAAGAGTAGTGAAGTAATCCATGTAAACTTATAAATTCATTATTAATATTAGAGAGTATAGATAAAACTACTTGTTGAAAAGTAGATGGAGCATTACAAAGAATAAATGGTAAGACTGTGTAGGCAAACAATCCCCATGGGCAAGTGAAAGTGATTTTGTCTTGATCCTCAACTGACACTATTATTTGACTGTATCCACTAAATCCATTTAGGAAAGAAAAGTATTTTTTCCTACTATATTATTAAGTATCTAATCAATAAAAGGAAGAGGGAAATAATCCCTCATAGTGGCTTTATTTATCTCTTGATAGTCTACACACACTCTCTATTTCTAATTTTTATTGGGTATAATTACTAGTGAAGAAACCCACTGGCTATCAAAGATGGGATAAATTAATCCCACATCTAAAAAATTTTCAATCTCATTATTTACTATATCCTTTAATATTGAATTTATTTGTTTTTATGGTTACCTAACTAGTCTATCCTAACTTGTATAAATGTGATGGGTACAAAAACTAGGATGGATTCATCTCATGTCTGCATAGTCCCAATCAAAAGCTTTAGAATAGTTTTCTAGGACATCAAAAACCTTTAATTATTGATCATATATTAACCAATTATTTATGTTCAATGTTTTTCCTAGTAATACCATAATGTTTTTGGTGTCAGGATGAATAGACTTTGATTGTTTGAATTTACTCATTAGGGAGTTAAGAGGACATGGATGGGGTAATAACATATGAAATGTCATTACATTTTTTACAAATCTATCTATTAGTGGAATGATTCTAGCTACTAGATAATGGAATGTAGTTAAAAATTTAGTTGGTTTATCCTTTTCCCAATTCTAAATACTTTATTGCAATGGCCATTAGTTTTATGTTTAATAGATTATGAGAATTTTGCCCAAAGAATGAGTTCTTAGAAATTGGTCTAGTTAAGTCTCTAGCTAATGGACTAGCAAAGTCCATAACTGATAGACTAACAATGTCCATAGCTAATGGCATGGAAGATTTCATAATTAATAAACTGACATAGTCTATAGCTAGGCTCATAAAGCTAGTGGCTTCTTCCAAATTTTATGATAACTCATTAATAAATTTATCCATGTGTCCTTATATTATTATCATGCTATTATCATCGATAAGGATGAAATACTACTCTTATTTATTTATGTATGGTTTATCTACTTGTAACTATTTAGTGTAATCCATTGAGGGTTTTATAGGGGGTTCTTTTTCTTAGAACATTAGAAATAGTAATATCCCATAACCTAAAATCTATTAATGTTACTACAATAGCCAACCATGGTCTTCATAATATGAGGGGTACCCTAAATTCTTAGTTTTTAGTTGTATCACCGTAAAATATACTAGATACTCCCATGACTCAATTTTTACAACCACATTTTATATAGTTCCTTCTAGTTTAATAATTGATTGATCATCCATTAGGCTAATGGTGAAGGTAAGTTGCATCTCCAAAAGGGATAATGTCTATAGAGTATCAGTTGTCATTACTTTAATTGTTGTACCCAAATCTACTAGAATGTTGGGTATTTATTTTTTCCCTATGGTTACTATTATGAATAGACTACCTTAGCCTGTATATTTGGGTAACAATAATTTTCTTTCTAAAAGATTAGCTAGTTTATCATCTACATGTATGGTCTTTAGGTATTATTTATTTATCCTAGGTGTCTTGACCCACATGTTTTTAATAACTCTATTTAATTCTACAATAATTTTGATAGCTTTTAACAAGGGTATCTCAATGTTCAATTTTCTCAATTCCTAAATTAAATGACTCTTACTTATTCTCAACTTCATTCAATCTATCAGGAAAAAAATAGGTAGATGAGTAGTAATATGTTCATATGTCTTCTCTATATTTTTATCAAATTATTCTTTTCTGATTATGGGTTAAGGTGGATCTATTTTTGGTTTTTCTTTATGTAATTATGAAATGGTGATAGGGGGATTTTGAATCATTCTACCTGACTAAGTTGAATGTTTACAAATTTAATAGCTCCTACATTCATAGTTTCTCCTTGTTCATTTACATGAATAGGGGCTAATGATTTATTTTTTGGGTTAACCACTAGTTAAGCAAACAATTGTGGCTAATTAAACTTTTATTTAGGTTGAGCAATAAGAGGTTCCATTAAAATTTGTTGTGGTTTAAATCTTCTTTAGAGGTTAAACTATGGATTGACATTCCACTATGTATTTATCCATAGTTGTGACTATGGTTGGGGTATCCATGGTTATTGAGGCATCATCCATTCTTGATTGGTATATGGTGGATATACTTGTATCCACATAGGTTAAGGTGTATGATTAATCCAAGGTGTCATCCAAGGATTAATTGGATTCCTTGGACCAAAATAACCTTGGCTTTGGTCTTGTGGAAATAGATTATGTCTTTGAATATAATTCAAGTCTTATATAGATTGTGTATTCTATTTTAATTGACTTTTTAAAATAGTTAAATGAGTGTAATAGATTGTGTCATGATATTTACTATCACATATCCCATATATCTATATTTTATCAAGAGGACAATCTCTGAGAGCATGTTTTAACTTACATTTTGGGTAGTAAATGGCTAAGGGTTTTGTGGTTGAACTAGTTTTGGCTTGAATTACATCAAATATAGTGTTTAAGTGGACCAAAAAATCAATTTTAAAATTGGAAAACTCCATCAATTGACTAACTTCATTTATCTTACCTAGTTTTCCATTCTTAATGTTTGGTTTTGTCCTAGAGTAGCTAGTGCACAAGTATGAGATCTGGTGAAATGTTAATTTTAAAATATATCATCTACCCATCAAGTTTAGATAATATATATAGTTATCATACATTCCCCTAAGGAAAATCATCTTAACTACTTATTTTTTAAGTGGATAACCGTTGTATTTATGAGCAAATGTGAACCTATCCAAATAATCATCTAAAGTTTCATCTTCATTGTATTTAATCTTAAAAAAGTCTTTTTATTTTTCCTTAATCTATAGTAATATTGGTGAAATTTTAATGTCTATCCATGTATTAATAGAGTCAACTTGAAGGCCCATGAACCATCTCATGGATGCCTCCTTAAGTGTAGAAGGGAACAATTTAAGTTTTTGATTATTAGTTGTATAATCATAGGTTTAACATAACACTTTAAATTCAAATGAGAATTTATATGGATATTCTGAGGATTTTCCCCTAAATGTGGGTAGATTTGGATGTGAAATGTTCTTAATAGAGGTTTGATCTATTGGATCTATAACTATAGGAAAGGAAAAGGATATGTCTTGTTGCATTCTATTTTCTTTAGGATTTTCCACATTTATTTGATTATTAACCATGGTTTATGTTTCTTCTTCTTCCCAACCTATGTTAGAGATCTAATTTATTACTTCTTAATTTTGAAAAAATTAAAGTCTAGGACCTACTATTCTAGACAAAGATCCTCAAGGTTAATTCTTCATATAGGATAAGATCTTCTAAATGTGATTCTTTATACAAGGTTTATTTGTCAGGATGCCCCTAATTCTAGGGATAAATCAAAAGGATTCCCTAAGTGTGATTTAATTTTTTCCTTGTACTCTTAGATCTCGTAGTCAAATATTTTATTATTTCTTCTTCTGGTCCTATCTTAGGATCTTTGGAGATGAAATTTCCTTTGATGTCTCTAAGTCAGTTCATAAATCTAAAGAATTTATTTTTGTTATTTTTTATTAGATTTTTAATTTTTTTGTTATTTTACTATAGATCAATAAGGGTTACCTTATTAACACCTAATTATCCTAGGAAGCAACACCAAAAATGATGGATATCATTTATCCATTCCTTTAACTAACTTGTCTATTGATGTCATTTAAACTAGGGGTGGCATCTAAAGCTATTTGTAATAAGGTTTATTCTTATAGGTCTTAAAATAATTATTTGAGGGGTGTCTATCTTCTAAATATCTAATCTAATCTATTATAGAACAGACTTGATTATGCAATAAAAAATCACACATGTAGAATTTAAACACTCTGTGATGGAAATGAAAGTAATCCAATTTGCTGAAATAAACACACTACTTAAAGTAAACAATCTACTAAAAGTAAATGCTCTACTAAAAAGATAAACACACTAGTTTCCAATACTAGATTCAATCTTAGAATTTTAAATATATTTCATTGTAGGTTATAAGACTAAAATACACTTATAATTCCTAAAACTATAAATACACATAAATACCAATCAAAACATGTTATTTATTCCTAAAGAGAGTGGGCCCTTTCTCTCCTTAAGAATATGAATGGAAATAAACCTTGTTCTTAAAATTTTTAGATATCTTCATTAATTGATCAAGTTAGAATACATGAATATAGATGCAACTTTTTATTATTGCATTGAAATATAAACTAAACAATTCAATGATACTCCTTTTTATAAGACATAAAGATATACATATATATAATGCTATAAATGTAAATACCTAGATCTTAGTAACTAATATTATTTTATAAAAACAAATATCCTAATTTTAGTGGATCTTAAAAATAGGTGATTGATGGTTGCAACAGGTAGAATCATCCATTGCAGAATCCACTTGAAATCTACTAAGAATAACTTCTTAGATCTATTGGATCAATTATCTTAGAAGATATTATTGATATATTTACAATGAGTGAAATATAGAAATTTTATTTATAGATTTTTATTTATAGTAATATTATAAATAGAAATTGACAAAAATAATCTTCAATTATTTTGACAAAAGTGGAAAGTATGGATCTATAATCATAATTCCCATGACCCTACTCCTCCCTATGATTATATATTGGATCACATGCAAAATACCAGCCCTCATTATCTAACTTAGAGTCATATTTCACATGATTGGACCTCTCCCATGTATTATTCCCATTTTTTAACCATACCGGTGCTTTCTCATGCCAGATGGGCTCTCTAGGGACCCTCTGAGACCCTTTCAAGAGACTGTTGACTAGTAAAGGGCCTTGTTTAACCTAGGCCATAGCTTAGGGAGGAAAACCATAGCCTAGGTCACATGTTTACTTCATTAAATCCATGTCCTAGGCTGCAACCCTTGTAGATTGCATGAAAAGTTAATTGTTTGGTCTAAAATGGTCATAAACAATTACTTTTTTGACTTGATGAATTAGGGTTGGATATAGGCATTTTTCCTATTCCATTCAGTAATTATATTTAGTCTCACTCCATTTTTTTTGCATTTTTCTCTGATGATCTCCATTAATCATCTCACATTGAAAGCTTGGCTACCATCTTTGAATCTCTCTTGATTCTTGCTTGCAAAAATTACTTTCCTTATGAAAAGGGATGCCCTACATTATTGTTTCTTCCATTTGGTGATTCTCTTTGCTATTGATAGTGTTATTGAGGCTTATGGAATACTTATTACATCCTCAAGACTCCATTTCACTTGTCATTTATATTCTTTGTATTGCCTCTCATAGATTGGTGGCTTCTCCTTTACCTCCTCCATAGTTTTGGCTCTTGGTTTGGACTCAGCCTATACATAGCCTAATCTTCTTCCTCTCTTAGACGATTAGTTGATAAAAAGTGTGCACATCTATTTGAGTTTGATATGAGGGAACTTTTCTTTTCAAAGTGAAACTTTTTTACTTACTTGTAGTAGTATATATGTTAGGGTTTGCTTAGTTTTAGAAAACTAGTTTTTTATTATATTACTTAGCATAGCTGTGGAAGTTTCCTACATTTGTGTATGTCCAAAGAGTACTCTTACTACATGATATATTCCTTTGTTGTATTTTATTTCTCTCTTTTAAATCCTTTTGTGTTGCATATTATAACACTAGAAAACTTATGCAAACCCTCTCTCTCTTTCTATTGTTAAAAATAGATATGTTGTATTGATAGAAAACAATAGTATTATATTGAAAGAGAACTCAAATATAGAATAAGAATTCTCTTCAAACCTTACTTTAAACTATCTTTGTTTCCCAAAAGGTCTCTCGTTCAACCTTAAAGTGCCTTAGTGGCTAGATTTACATTATGTCAGCTATTTCAATTCATTCAATATTTTTCTTCTTTCTTGTCTTTGCAATCCTTAACATAGTTTTAGCCACTTGATTTATTGTGGTTGGATCTGATAGAGGTTTTGTGTAGTTTGTTCATTTTTTCTTACTAGCCCTAACCTATTTTACAAGTATATATGTAGCATGGTCTAAGATGGCAAATCAGATAGTCACTATAGACCTCCTATAGCCCATAGAACCCCTGACCCTTCTAGGCTCTTAATGGTTTGCTTTATCACCCTACCAAACACTAGTGGTTCCATTTATATTCTTGAAGTTACATACTAACACACCCAATGGGACCTCACATATAGTTTCATGCTAGTTCTATCTTATTTAGAGCTCTCTTAGCTAACTCCCCTATGTTAGCCACTAGGGTTTGATTTTAGTTATGTTTTAGCTCTCTCCTTAGTTATTGTATTCTACTTTAGTTTTGTGTTATTAACCATATTAGATCTCCTTAGATTTTCCTTTTCTATTGTCTTCCATGTTGCTATTATTTTATTGCACCCATGGTTAAACTCTAACCTTTAGTATGTTATTCCCATCAGATTTTAGGTCTCATCCTTGAGCTCACTCATGAGAAACCCACAACTATAATGGAATTCCATAAATACTATAGGACCCATGAGCCTCCCTCAACCCAACCTGGTAGTCTACATCCTCTTGTGTTTGAAATGGAATAATATTGGTAGGACTATAACCAATAGAATCCATCTCCTTTTCACCTGTCTAAAATTCATTCAACTAAGGATGTATTTACTCATACTTGTGCCACATCTCACTCACCCATTCAAGGTGATGAGGATCCTCTTGACTGGTTAGGACCAAATGAGTAATGTGTGATCATTGATGATTTCCATAGACATCTTCACATGAATTAAGTGCATCCTTCTCTCCCAAGAGTCAATAACGTGCAACCTCTACAGATAGAGGTTGTTCTTATTTAGTGTTTAGTGCCTTGACAAGTTCTCATGTGAGTTCCTTTCCTCTATCTTAGTTAGAAACTCTTCCATAATAATATCTGTATGTCCACATTATGGCTCATAGGCATTCCCACTTAGGAATATATCTTCATCATGAGTATTATTCCCATCATTCTATCCCTTCATTTAGAGTTTCTAAGGAAAATGTTGATTTTGATCATCACTTATAGACTAGAGATCTGTGGTATGTGTATCATGAGCATTAACAACCATCATTTGACCCTCATTTGATGGCACATGACCTAAATTAGGGAGATGTTAGTCATCATGACCACTTACTTGAGTATGCCACATCTTCCCATCATCCCCATGGGGACCATCACACTTTTCATGACCATTTCCCACACCATGGTAAAAATTATTTCCATTATAACTGGCCTCCCTATCAAAAACTAACTCAACATCATGATATTTATGACCATGGTTGTGTTGATGATTATGGTCATAGGTAACATCATTACCATCACAATCCCCCTCTTAGAGCTCATCACTAGCTAGCTATCAACCATGCTTATGAGAATCTCCATCAGAATCCTCTAGCTCTTGGTGCATGATATTCCCCTTCATATTCCTATCCTTGAACTGCCAAAGTTTAATAAAACTTAGACTTCTAGTCTTATGTAGAATATTATGACATTCATGATGTTGTGTATGGATTAGGAATAGGATGAAGGCATGTTGTTGAATATCTTCACTCATTTTCTATGAGCTAAAGATCTTGTCTAGTTCTATAATTTACCTCTAAATTATCTCTCCAATTTTTAGTTCTTTCTAGATGATTTCCTCCAATATTTCAATATTTTCAAACCTTTTAACCTTGATATCCAATCACTCACCTCCATGGTTTAGGCCAAGGTGAGTTAAACTTTTATTTTGTATGTAAATGGTGTTCAACTATTCATATGTGTAGAACTAGGTTCTCAGATGACTAGCTTTATGATATGTTCATGTGAGCATTGAGGTAGGAGGTTCACCTTAAGGTCCTTAAGCATGATCCCACCTCTTATGATGAAGCTATTAATGACTTTTTGAAGATTGAAGTATTTGAGGTACATGTAGGTATGTGTCTCATACATTCCCAAAAGTCATCCTCATTATGTGATTATAATTGTAACATGATTGGTGATGGTTTTATTAATTCTCCTCCTAAGAAGAAGGACAATAAGGAAAGTCATAAGGTGAATGTTGTGAGCAAGAAGCCATTTGAAAATAAGGCTTCTAAATAAAGCATAATAAAATAATCGAGGGTGTTTCCTTATGATCCCACCAAGTTTTGTAATCACTACTAAATGAGGGGGTTATGATGATGCTAATTGTGCTACCCAATAGTCTAGTGGGAAAGCCTCACCTCTATCTTAGAGTTCTCCTCTTTCTAAGCCCAACCATAAGTTGGATGTGTTTAAGGAACCTCTACTTGACCATGAAAAGGAGAAACATAAGAATTGAGAGAAGAAATCAAAGGCTAAGGCCCCACATTCTCCTTCTTGATATTCCACCTCTTTTGACTCATCTTCCTAGGTTGACCCATGAGGAAAAGCCAAGCATGAGAGTAGCAAGGTTTTTTCTACTATTGACATCACTCCTACTAGTTATGAGTGTTTTTTCAACATGCACTTGGGTTAGGCCACCGACGCTTTGGAGAGACTAGTGGTGTTGGGCCTCCCATCTAACCCTTGGGGGTAGGGAATCCTAAAGTCAAATTTGAATTTTAGTGAAACATCCCTACCCAAGCTAGACAATGTCCATACTCCATCATAGAGGAGCTACAAGTCCTCTTAGCTAGGATCTCCATTAGGGACTTGCTTCACCTTTGTCTTTAATAAAGGGGCCTCATCTTTGATGAGTTTGGTTTCTTATATGAGGATCCACTACAGGATGATGTTCGAGCATTTTTTAACTCTGATACACCTAAGCATCCTTGCCCTTCTATACTCTATTTTGACCCATCCTCCTTTTTTGATGCTTCAATTCTAGATAAGAGGGCTTGGTTCCCTCTCTATATCAAGACTTTAGTTGATGATTCCATGTTAAGTGATGCATTTTAAATGAAGGAGCCACATTAAATATCATGCCTTTGTGTGTATTTGACAAACTTTAGATTACTTAGAAGAAACTTTTTGATTTCGACCATAGGTGTGTTGGTTTTAACAATGACATAGTTATGCCAATGGGGAATGTGAGATTTCATGTCAAGTTTGGTCCTAAAGTGGTCCAAATAAAGTTTTTTGTGTTAGGCCTTGATATTTCATATAACATGATTCATGACCAACCCTAGACCACTACCATGTAGGCCATCACACTAGACACATTTTGCATGATGCAGTTTATTCATGAAGGTGAGGTTTATGCTCTAGAGGCTAACCTAGATCCTTGGACATTACTCTATGCAAAGGAAAATCCCTCTAATTATGCTTTGGATATCTCTTCATAAAGTTTTGTGGGTGCCCACATGCCTCCCATCATCTAATCTCATTTTATCAAGGATGACTATTGTGACCCAACTAAGTACCGATCCATGTTCACCCCTCCAGAGTCTAGCACACATTGAATGACCCTTACTTCATCTTTGTAACATCAGGCTAGCCCATCTCTATTAAAAAATCTCTTCCAAGATATCTTTATAAATGCTGAGCTTCCCCTCACATCATGCTTTTCCCATAAGAGTATAGGCTCTCTCAACACATCTCTTACTACTACTGCTAGAGCAGTTGAGTCTGATCTTGAGTGTTGTTTCATTCATGTGATGACATATAACCTATTCAAGGAGATAGATGATTACACCAAGCTAATGGAAGCTTACTATAAGTACTATTATCACTTTAATCACCTTGGTTTGGAGATCTCTCTTACTAAAGGTCCAACTTTAAGCATTCCCTCAATGAATGTCCTTCTGGTTGAACCCAAAGTGTTAGACCAATAGATCCCTCCCACTCTAGAGTGTTTTGAGGAAGGAAGCACCATGGATGTTGAAGGATCCATAGATGTCAACCTTGGCACTTTAGCAAGGCCCAAAATCATTAAGATTAATGTTAGCTTTTCCCCTAAGGAATGGGATGTCTTGGTCAACTTATTGCATAAATTTTTGGATGTATTCACTTGAGAATATGCTGATATGAAGGGCATGGACCCCAACATCATCATTTATAACCTTGTTATGAATGACATAGCCCATATTATTTGTTGGGTGAATATTTTGTTGACCAACTAACTGGTGAGCAAAATAGGTCCTATCACAACAACAGTAGGGAGATTGATCAGCCAAATGTGTACGTTTACTACATCAAAAGGGGATAAATCTCTCCTCTCATCAAGGGGAGATTCCCTAGTAAGTATACAGATATATATATATATATATATATATATATATATATATATATATATATATATATATATATAAGTAGAAAATAAGACACAAGGGTAGGACAAACCATCCATCTCTCTTTTTTCAGAGATGATGCTATCAAATAGAGGAGAAATTTTGGGAAACACTGAAAGCACTTCTCTTCTTTTAGAAGTATTCTTGCAAGAAATAGTAGGAGTCCTTTCAAGGAACAAGTAACCAGTAATCAAAATACAAAGTAACTAGCAATATAAGATGCAGCACAAAGTCTCCACCTTAACTACCCAAGAGAGAGATATGAAGAACAATGGGGGCACAAAGTTGTCCCAAGGTCCTTTACACAGGAAAAAAAATACAAACACACTAAGTACTCATGGGGGCACAAAGTCATCCCACAGTTGGTCTTTAGGACACCTTCCTAATCACTTCCACTAGTTCTACTTGTTAGATCAAATAAACAAGAACGCTTCTAGGAAATAGACATATGAATAATTCCTTAAATAACACAGGCTATTTCCAACACAAAGTTTGAAAAGGTCACTTGCTTTCTTATTCAAATGAATAAAAATGATTAACATCTGAACTCAAAGTCTCATTAAATGCCTTTCAATTTGGGTAGAGTTTTTACTTCTATATCAGGAAAAGATCATCTTTGAAACAATCAAAGAGATTACAATATATAGAGGTCGAGAGAGGTTTGGCGCATTTATCCCATGGAACAGCTCATGCTGTGTATGCAATGCTTTGAATGCACTTTCAATTCTATATTTTAACTCAAATATCATCCCATGGAATTGGATGATCCTCTTAGTTCCCTCTCTTGATTGCACCGTTGTTCACTTTGCCTTTATTCCCAAACAAGTCGTGTCTTTTAAAGGCTTGAGAAATCCACATCCATGTTTCTAGGTTCAAGAGGTCTATCGGATCTAAACACTATGTTGATACTCCAGACCTTTCATGTTGTTTCCTCTACTTCATAGTGATTAGGGTTCTCACACTTAAGTCTATAAAAATCAATAGACACTTCATTGCCACCAATTTGGCATCCTCAGGTCTACCATCATTTGAAACATATCTCATGCATGGATATTTCTAATTCTTTCTTTCATCATTCCTCCCTTTCTATCTATTGAATCAAGTCCTTAAATTGCCTCTCTATTCTTTGGTCACTTTATACTAAAAAATTGACATGTGGTAGCATCCGCTTAGAAATAAGTGAGGACACACAGCAGCTTCCAATGCTATTAGAGGCTTTAGAAACATTTTTTATGAGTCCAACAGAAGATGACACATGGTATTCTTTGCTATGCTTTAGTGGCCTTTGAAAACACTTAGGACTTATTTTAGATTCATGTGAATGATGACACATGGTAGCTTCCACTACATTTAATGGGAGACATGTGGTAGGTTTTGCTACTTTGATACTGTGTCTCAGTGGATGACACATGGCAACATTCACTGTGACTTTGACAACGGACACGTGGCAGCATCCGTCACATTTTAGAAACACTAAAGAACTATGAAAAACTCATTTGGATTCATATAAACGATGCCACTTTGTGTGTTCTGCTTAAATTACAAAGGATAAGTGGTGGCTTCTGTGGCTCCTAGAATCAAAGTGAAATGAGGCTTAGAAGATGACACTTGGTAACATCTGCCAGATTCTATTGAGATTTTGTCTTGGTCCATTTGTTTGCCTTGGTCACTTTTTGCCATGAGAATTCCCTTCATAAGGGCACTTGTGTCTTTGACTCTTGGGGCACTCCTTTGAACGTTGTCGCTTGAACCGACCGATTGAACCAACTTTGGTTCAACAGCTCAATGGTTCATTCCCTTGTTTTGGCTGAGTCCTTTTGATCTTTGTTGAACCAAACGTATTGAAACTATTGAACCTTGAACCCATTAAACCTTGATGAAGCGCTTAACTCTTATTGATGATGTTTAATCTTTAAACTTATTAAACGTGTTGAACCAAAATGGTTCAAGGTTCAATGGTTCAATGGTTGGATCCTTGATTAGATGCTTGCCGATGGACATTTTTGATTGAACCAAGGCACTGAACCAATCCCAAAAATGACTGAGTGTTGGAAACTGATTCTTTTGATTGAACCTCCATGTAAAAGCCTTTGAACCTATTGAACCATTAGTCCTTTGACTAAAAAAGCTTGAATAATTCCCAATTTCAAAAGCTTAGAACAATTTTTTGAAATGAGAAGAGATATTTTGGTCTTTGTAAGACCAAAGTAACTTATATGTTC
This sequence comes from Torreya grandis, assembly GCA_037957365.1. Lineage (NCBI taxonomy): Eukaryota > Viridiplantae > Streptophyta > Pinopsida > Cupressales > Taxaceae > Torreya > Torreya grandis. The sequence continues at coordinate 184,627 of JARHVA010009134.1, forward strand.
TCTTAAAAATGAGTGGCATTTTTTGGGGGACAACAGCTGGCTCTTGTTGGGGAACTTCCTTCAGATGAGAACTTGGAACAACTGAGGGGAGTAGAAACCAAAATCTCTAGTGCCTTGAAGTGTGCCATTGGGATACGGAGTCATGCTACCCAGAAAGAAAGGTGACAAAAAAAAATGAAAACAAATAGCATAAAGCAGAAAAGACTATACAAATATACATATGTACAAACAATTTCATCTAATACTTCAAGAGTTAAAGTACTTCAGATGCTGCCCATTATGAGGTAGAGAAAAGGGTGTGACATCTTGATATTTCAACAAGAAGCTATTTTCACCTTTGAGCTCATGGATAATAAAAGGGCTTCTCCATAGAGAATCAAATTTTCCATGCATTCCCTTTGGTTCTCTTCTCTTCTCCCACAGTAGGACTTGATCTCCAACCTAGAAATCTCATCTCTTTTCTTTTTGGTCAAAGAGTTTCTTCACCAGGATTTGATGGACTATGATTCAGTCTACCACTGTAGTTCTTTGCTCTTCTAGCTCAGTCATGCACATAATTCTCTTATCAAGAGCGCTTTCATACGTTTGATCTTCAATTGCCTTGACCAATTTTAATGCTGGCAATTCTAAGGTGATTGGTATCTTAGCATTGATACCATAAAGAAGTTGGAAAGGAGACATCCCAGTTTCCATTTTGGGTGTAATTTTGTTGGCCCACAAAGCTTCAACCAATGCTTTGTGCCATGTTCTTTAGTTTTCATCAACCAGCTTCTTGATGATAGTCACTAGGTTCTTATTACTTGATTTGGCTTGTCCATTCCCTTGTGGAAAGTAATCAGATGAGTGGGAGAGTATAATTCCATAGTAGAAATAGAATTGAGTGATCTCCTAGGAAGTGAAACAAGTTGCATTGTCAGTGACGATCTTAGTTGGGACCTTAAACTTGAAAATGATGTTCTCTTTTAGAAAATTGCACACTACTTCTGAAGTAGCATGCTTGGTTGGAATTGCTTCCACCCACTTGGTGAAGTAGTTTGTGGATTGAGGACATAATCATGTCTAGCTCTTGAAGATGGGTTTACAACACCAATAAAATCAAGGCCCCATTTCTGAAATGGTTCTTCTATGACTATTGGCTTGAGAGGTAGGGCAGCTAACTTGGGTCTTCCAACAAACCGCTAGCATAGTTCACATTTCCTTATGCACTTGTACACATCTTCAAAAAGAGTAGGCCAGTAATATCTAGCCTAAAGGATCTTATAGGCAGTCACAGGAGCAAAAAAATGTCCTTCATAGGCTCGATTGTGGAAGGATCTCAAAAGTTTTGCTTTGCTACTCCTTGTCCATGAAGTGAAGGAACACTCTATCAAGGCCCCTCTTATACAATCCATTGTCACAAAGGATGAAATTTACCACTTTCAACTTGATAGTCCTTCTCTCTTTATAAGATAGGTGAGTAGGACATTCACCATAAGTAAGGAAGTGAGCAATACCTGAATACCACTCATCAGTGGTAGAGACAAAGAGGACTATTGGCACTTCTACTTATTCTAATTTTTTATGCTTTGTTCCTTTTGGCTTGTTGTCAACAATTAATTGGCATAAGCCTTTTCCCCAAACTAGCTTTATTGATTTTATGAGCAGATCAAACTCCTAAGTATTTGCAACCCAATTACCTCTTTTCATCCCAAACTCCTGCTGAGTTAGTATGGATTTGACTATTGTGTCAGGAACCAAGGCAATAGTACATGAGTTCAAGATGTAGAATAAAAAATGCTTTACTGCATAAGCATGCTTTTCCATATTTGAGTACTTCAGCTCATGAGCTTTGAGAGGATAGCTCATGAAGGAAATAGGAGAATCCATACCTTCTTTATTATATTAAACTAGAATCACTAAAAGTGTGTGTTTTGAAGCATAATTGTACATGGTGAACTCTTTGTTATAGTCTGGATAAACCAAAATTGGGGCATGAGCATGGCAGTCTTGATATCTTTAAATGCTGACTTGCCTTCATTAGTCTAGTTGAAGGTGGTCTTTCCCTTCATCATGTTTACAATATGTCTAGTCTTCTCAGCAAACTCAGGGATGAACCTTCATAAGAAATTCACCTTTCCAAAGAAAGAGTGAACAACAGTCTTACTTGTAGGCAAGGTAAGCTCTTGGATAGACTTGACTTAGTCTGGGTCAATTTTTATGCTTCCTTTGGACACAATGTGTTTGAGAAGTTTTCCCTCTATTACTCCAAAAATTGACTTCTTGGGGTTCAAGGAAATGCCATTATGATGACAACGTTCTAGCACTTGTAAGTGGTGCACATGATCTGGGCAATGCTTAGAGAAAATAGTCAAGTCATCAAGATAAACTATAATGAACTTGCCCATCTCATCCTTGAAAGTAAGGTCCATTTCTCTTTGAAAGGTGGCACCAATGTTTATCAATCCAAAAGGCATTCTCTTATAGGTGAAGGTGCCCTAAGGTGTGGTGAATGCAATTTTATGCTAGTCTGCTTTAGCAACTTCAACCTAATTGTATCTTGAAAAACCATCTAGCATTGATAACATCTCTGAGCTAGTCATTATCTAAAGCACTTGATCCATGATTGGCAAAGGATAGTTATCCTTCAAGGATGACTAATTCAAATTCCTAAAATCCACACAAAGGTGACTTTTGCCATTCTTCTTCCTCACATGCACTATGTTTGTAATCCATGTGGAATGATGGATTGAGAAAATGATCCTAGCATTTAACATCTTTTGTATCTTAGACAAAATAGTGCTTGACATCTTTAGATTGTACTTCTTGGGTTTTTTATTGTAAGGCACTGAGTTAGCCTTCAGAGGGATGTCATGTCAAATTTCATTAGGCATGAGTGACTTCAGGTCATCATAGGAGTATGCTAAGACATCCATGTACTATATGAGCAGAGAAGTGAACTTGAATCTTTCCTCAAGAGTGTAGCACTTCCTAATGTTCACCATCTTGGGATCTTCCTTGGTACCTAGATTTACTTGATCAAACCCCTAAGAGGATCTTGCCTCTGTTTGCTGCTGTTTGATGAATCTATCATGCTTATCAAATAGTTTCTCAAGGGAGACCAGGCCTTTGGGAATCTTATTCCATTTAAGTTGCATGAACTCTCCATTCATTCTTGAACTTGATTTAGGGGTTGATTTGGGCTCTTGAGGTTCACTGCCTTCAAAATGCAACCATTTAAAATTGCTCTTTTGCTCTAGGAAAGCAATGATTTGGTTTTCATTGTTAAACACCTACCAATGACTAGCATTATCAGGTACACTTGGTCAAGAGACCAGTTTAATAGTGTACCTATCTCTTTTGAAGTCTGAGTGGGGAACCAGAAGAGTGCTCAAGACAGCCAAAGTGTCAGCTTTATCATTGAACTCCCTAGGGACTGCAGAGATGCTGAAAGCATCAAATTTTTCAATTTGGTCCCAGACTAGATTGTAGTAATGGTGCAATCTCTCATTTTTGGTCTGATATAGGTTCCTTATTTGACAAACCACCAGTTTAGTGTCTCCTTTAGCATGAAGAAGCTTGATACCTTTATCCTGAGTAGCCTTTAATCCAAGTAATAGGGATTCATACTCAGTTGTGTTATTAGTGTTGCTAAATTACAACTTGTAGGATGAAGGAAAAATATCTCCTTAAGGAGATATCAACACAACCCTAGCTCCTGAATTGGTAGAGGAACAACTGCCATCAAATTCAAGGATCCATACCTCATTAGACACTAATTTTCCTTTGGATTCTTCCTTGTTTGGTGGAGATTCTTCCATAGTTCCAGTTGAACTAACCTTCAGGTCATCACCTTTGAGAACTTTAATAGGCATTTCATGAACTTCTTCAGTGGACAAAAAGTAGTTACCCATCCCTGAAGATTCAAACAAAATTTGAGCTTCAAGTGCTGATGATTGGGTGACCACATATTTTATTTCCTTTTTAGGAAGCAATCTTTTCATGATGCCTTTGACTGGGATTCTTACCTCAGACAAGTCCATATTTAATTCACCACCAACATATTTGCAGAAATTTTGGCCAAGAAGGATGCCATAAGGCGTTGGGATGTCGGCCACCAAGACCGTCATCTTGATTATTTTGTCTAGGAATGTTGTAAATGTAAATTGGGCATCCTTAATTTTCCCTTACAATGGTACTTACTTGTTTTCCATGTAGAAACATCTACCAAATTACCTGGTCAGTGTAAGGCCAAGGGATTCAACCACTTTGGTAGGCATGACATTGTTTGAAGCTCCAGAATCAATGATACAATTATTCAGATGATATCCATTTATTAATAGGGATACATAAAAAGGCTCTATTTTCTTGAGAGTAATAGGAGGAGCAATGACAAGATTGTTTGGGATAGACATGTTCTTTGGGGGATCATGATTTTCTTTCTTAGCTTCTTGTCTTACTGGGATGTTTTGGTTCTTCACACATTGAACCAATTTATCCAACTAATTAGGGTTGGACTGCATGAATTCAAATTCAAACATTTGAACTTTGGCTTTCTTTATATGATCAATAATGTCAAATGTCTAAAATGAGCTAGGAATAGAGGATGGGGGTTCATCCTTTTGATTCTTGGTAGGGGAGAACTGGACTGCAGGTTTGAAATAAAAGGTGCAAGGGTATTTGGTGTATTTCCATGCTTAGCAATTGAGATTATTGGTTGAGGTCACTCCTCTATCTTCTCTTTATCAGCTTCTTGAGCTGATTGATTCTTAGACTAGGTGAACACATCATATGATCCCTTCGTTGCATTACCTTCACTTTTCGGTTCATCTTGATAGTTTAGGAAACCAATGTTGGATTTTCTAGCTAATTCTTCTTCTTCTTTAGTGAAGAGATTAGCATCATTGTTAGGATTCAACTCAGGCTATAATGAGAAACTCGAGTCAGCTTCAAGATATCCAACCCTTGAGTTGGTTGGAGGTGCTTCAATGGCAAGGTTCCTCTATGGGGGAGGAAGATGATTTGGCTACCATTGACCCTTGGTAGCATGGCCTTGGAATGTCTAATTTTGGAATGTCCTCCTTGGGATATCTCTGTATGTAGGAGCAGATGATGTCCCTTGGGCCATTTGTCTTTAGAGCCAACAATTCATTTGCTAGCTTTTACATCATGGAATCAGTAGTGGCTGTAGATGAGTAATCAAAAGATGAAGAAGATTTACTTCTATTTGGATCTCTTCTTATCTTCCTAGCCAAGATAAGGTCATATTTTACCTCAGTAGCCAAAACCTAAGCTTCAACAAGGTCTATCTAGCTAGCATGTCTTAGTAGAAAACTCACTTTAGGCAGTTGTGAGTTGATGAAGAAGCACTTGAGGTTTCTAGGGGTCAGTTGAGTGATTAAAAAGATCATATTCCTTAATTTATCAAATTTGGTGATGAAATCTCTCATTGGTTCATGAGGTTCCTTCTTCATTTGTGTGACCTGGGTTAGAAGGGCATGTGCATCGTCTGTAAATTTGAATCTGGCTTCAAACTTGGATTTGAGTGTGTCCTAGTCAATCACTGATCTAGCCTATAAATGGTAGAACCAATCCATAACAGTACCTTGCAACGTCTCCATGAACTGTCTAACTGCCATGTCCTCAAATTCCATGCCTATCACACTACAGGCTATGCTGAAGGTTGCAAGGTGTTCATCAAGGTGAACCTTTCCATTAGCAAAGAATTTGGGGAAATTATTCCTTAAACTACATGGAAGCTCATACAGGGGTGGAGTAAGATTGAGTGGGCCAAAAGAGTTACCCCAGGGGCCTTGAACTGCCATGAGTGGATTATTAAAAGTAGGGATAACAAATCTGGGTGGTGTATGTATAGGCAAAGTTCTGCTAATAGCAAAAAACATAGCTCTACCTTGTGTTGGTGACCTGGTGTTGGTAGGAGGAAGACTCCTAGTTTGAAGGTGAGGTTGGGAAGGATGTTACCAAGATGTGAATAGGAGAAGTTATAGAGCTTGTGGAGGTTGTAGAGAGTTGTAAGGCAACTGACATTGGTCTGATCAGCCGACGTTAGTTAGACAATAGTGAAGAAGCAACTGATGTCGGTCACCAGTCGACCAACATCAGTGATGGAGGAGCCAACATCGGTAGCCTGTACGTGAACATGTAGTTTGCATGTTGATTCCAGAGAGTCTATTTTTGGACTGTTAGTTTGCATGTTAAAGGCTAGTCATAGTCTTGAGTTGCACATCTAATTATTATAATTAAGATAGTATAATTATTGTAAGCATGAGATATATATATGGACTCATGGGTTGTATTGTAAATTTGTAGCTAGAGAGTAAGAGAGCAAAAAACCTCCTTCTGAGAGAGGAGAGCAATGGTGTGTTCCTCCTAGTGCCACAGTACCAAGGTGGGTACTGGTTTGAAGAATAAAAAGGGCTCTTCATATTTGTATGATCTTAGTCAGCAGGTGAGCATGCTTCTTTTGGAGATCTACAATGGTGAGTAAGGTGTAGTGATTTACAGGTAGCAACAGAGAGCAGGAGATTTACTTGGAGTATGATTATGTACTTGGTGTACTGGTAGCGTTGTTTCTAACTGGTAGAGGTGAACATCAATTCTGTATTGGAGTTGATTGTTGGGACTGAGAGAGAGAGAAGAAGGTCTTGAGGTGTGGTGAGCCTCTGAGGTGGAAGAAGAAGTGGCATCTTCTTTATTGTATATTCTTCTGAGTGATTATTAATACAATTGTGTATTGTCTCTCATATTCCTGTGTTGTTTCATATTTCTAGTTACTTATTGATTCTAGTTAAATTTCGTGTTTAGTTGCTAATACAAGAAGTAATCATATGTGCCTTAATTGGTGGAGCAAGATCTTGACAAGTGGTATCAGAGCCTTGGTTGTAGGTTTAAGAGCTAATACCATCAAGTGGTATTAGAGCTTTTGGTTGGGTTGACTAACAGGTGGTTTAGATCTGGTAGTGTTTGTTGATTATAGGTCACTCACAGGGGTTTCAGATTGAGTGGGAGTATAGCAATGGCTAAAAAAATTAAGCTATGAATGGAGAAACTGAATAGCACAAATAGTCTGATTGATGGAAAGAAGGAGCAGGTAAAAGGAGATTGTTGGTTGGTAGAAGATCAGCGTGTAGAAGCAGATGTTGTAGGGGTTGTTACACAGGTTTCTTTGGATAAAGTAGAATCTTTGTTTACAGATTCTTTTGCCTCTTTCCATGTAGCCCAAAATAGAGCATCTATTCATGGGTATGTCTTTGGAGAGATTTATTTAGGGGTTGGAGAGCCTTGTCAGATTATTGACAAAGGGGAAGTGAAGATGAAATTGCAGGCAGATAACACACAGGTGGTGAAGGAAGTCATGCAGGGATCAGTCTTGGAGATGAGTCTAATTTCTTTAGGAAATTTAGGTGATGAGAGATGCACTGTAACTCTCACAGTGGATACACTTGAATTAGATGGTGGTAAGAAAGTAGGTATCCTTTATCTATCTACTTATATTACTAATTCACCTTTTGTTACAGAGATGTGGCTTTGTAGGCTTGGTCACATATGTAGGAGGGGAATGCATGTTCTTAAGTAGAAGATAGATGTTTTTGACAAGCTAAAGAACTGGAAAGCCTTGGTGTTCATGGAGGAGATGACAGACAGAGATCAATAGAGTGGACTAAATTATTCTAAGCAGGTCTATGTTGATTTGAAAAAGATTTTGATCCATGGAGAGCTTATGGGTAAAAAGTTATCACCCACAGGCAAACACAGGTACTGACATTAGTTATACAGTAACCAACATTGACAACAAGAAGACTGATGTCGACAGAAAGGATACTGGTGTCGGCCAGGGAAATGACATCGGTAGTCAGGGTCAGCGTAGGGAACTGACATCGATTGGGAGCAGACTGGGAGATGGCCAAGATCGGTCAATGGAATGAATATTGGGCAGACAACAAGTTTTCAATAGGTCTCAAACACTCATATCGAGGTCAAAAAGGGTAAGTGAACCTCATATTCATTGTTCACCTTCTTTATATTGCTTATTGATGGTTAAGAACTAGGAAGATGTGAAGAGGCAATGCAGGTAGAATCTAGATACAGTGGGAGCTTGGCATGGATGAGGAGTGTGAGTCCTTGGAGAAGAACCAAATAGGGATCTGTTGGCAGAGTTATCAGCTGGAAGAAAGCACTGAAAAATGGAATGGATTCCCAAGTTAAAGAAGAGAGTGGATGGATATGTGAGATGAAAGGCCAAGGTATATGGTCTTGAGGTAGCTGCAGAACAGTGGCATAGGTTTGACAGGGGGATGACTAAGCATCACTTTAGTCAACATCAGTGTAACTATTGTGTTTTTCTTTACTAGGTGGATAATGATTGCAACATTATTTTGTTACTGTATGTGGGTGATTTAATAGTAGGTTTGTACATACAGGGTTTTACTGATCTAAAGGTAAGGTTAGTTTAGAGATATGTCATGGAGAATTCGGAGTAGCGAAATTCTTTGGCATAAGAGACATGGAGATTTTATCTCCAGTGGGAGCTGGTGTGAAGATGGTGTTGGCAGGGTTCATGATGCAGGATGCAAAATTAGAAAGCACACCAAGGGCTAGACAGTTCAATCTTGGCTTAGAACAGGGTTTGAAATCACATGAGGTCTAGTTTAGACCTGAGTTTTCCCAAGTAGTGGGAGTTGTCAAAAAGTATGGAGCCAATTCGGGGAAGGAGTACTGGAGGGCAGTTCAATGGGACTAGTAGCAGGTTAACATGTTATGCAGGGTTAAGGTCTTCACTACATGGATATGTAGGTTCATATGTGGCAGGTTACTTGGATGATAGGTGTAGCATCATAGGATATGTGGTGGCTAGTCTTCAGGGTTGATCTTGAAGAGGGATACGAGCTAAGAAGTAATTTAGATGGCGTACAGGTATAGGTATAGGTGTAGCTATTTATCTCCAAGTGGGAGATTGTTAGGTTGTGGAGCTAAAAGCTTCACCAAGATGTGAACAAGAGAAGTTACGAAGCTTGTGGAGGTTGCATAGAGTTGCAGAATGAGTTGCAGGGCAATCGATGTTGGTCTGATCAACTGACATCGGTTAGATAGTAGTGAAGAAGCAACTGACGTCGGTCACTAGTCAACTGACATCAATCATGGAGGAGCTGACGTCAGCAGCCTATACGTGAACATGTAGTTTGCATGTTGATTCTGGAGAGTCTATTTTTTGACTATTAGTTTGCATGTTAAAGGCTGGTCATAGTCTTGAGTTGCACATCTAATTATTGTAATTAAGATAGTCTAATTATTGTAAGCATGAGATCTATATATGGACTCATGGGTTGTATTGTAAATTTGTAGCTAGAGAGTAAGAGAGCAAAAAAGCTCCTTCTGAGAGAGGAGAGCAATGGTGTGTTCTTCCTAGTGCCACAGTACCAAGGTGGGTACTAGTTTGAAGAATCAGAAGGGCTCTTCATATTTGTATGATCTTAGTCAGTAGGTGAGCATGGCTTCTTTTGGAGATCTACAATGGTGAGTAAGGTCTAGTGATTTGCAGCTAGCAATAGAGAGCAGGAGATCTACTTGGAGTATGATTGTGTACTTGGTGTACTGGCAACGTTGTTTCTGACTGGTAGAGGTGAACATCAATTCTATATTGGAGTTGATTGTTGGGACCGAGAGAGAGAGAAGAAGGTCTTGAGGTGTGGCGAGCCTCTGAGGTGGAAGAAGAAGTGGCATCTTCTTTATTGTATATTCTTCTGAGTGATTATTAATACAATTGTGTATTGTCTCTCATATTCTTGTGTTGTTTCATATTTCTAGTTACTTATTGATTCTGGTTAAATTTTGTGTTTAGTTGCTAATACAAGAAGTAATCATATGTGCTCTAATTGGTGGAGCAAGATCCTGACAAGTGGTATCAGAGCCTTGGTTGTAGGTTCAAGAGCTGATACCATCAAGTGGTATAAGAGCTTTTGGTTGTGTTGACTAATAGGTGGTTTAGATCTGGTAGTGTTTATTGATTACAGGTCACTCACAGGGGTTTTAGATTGAGTGGGAGTATAGCAATGGCAAAAGAAAGTAATCTACGAATAGAGAAACTGAATAGCATGAATGGTCTGATTAATGGAAAGGAGCAGGTAAAAGGAGATTATTGGTCGGTAGAAGATCAACGTGTAGAAGCAGATGTTACAGGGGTTGTTGCACAGGTTGCTCTAGATAAAGTAGAATCTTTGTTTATAGATTCTTTTGCTTCTTTCCATGTGGCCCAAAATAGAGCATCTTTTCATGGGTATGTCTTTGGAGAGATTTATTTAGGGGTTGGAGAGCCTTGTCACATTATTGATGAAGGGGAAGTGAAGCTGAAATTGCAAGTAGATAACACATAGGTGGTGAAGGAAGTCATGCAGGGACCAGTCTTGGAGATGAGTCTAATTTCTTCAGGAAATTTGGGTGATGAGAGATGCACTGTAACTCTCACAGTGGATACACTTGAATTAGATGGTGGTAAGAAAGTAGGTATCCTTTATCTATCTACTTATATTACTGATTCACCTTTTGTTACAGAGATGTGGCTTTATAGGCTTGGTCACATATGTAGGAGGGGAATGCATGTTCTTAAGTGGAAGATAGATGTTTTTGACAAGCTAAAGAATTGGAAACCCTTGGTGTTCATGGAGGAGATGACGGACAGAGATCAGTGGAGTGGACTGAATTATTCTGAGTAGGGATTTATTGATTTGAACAGGATTTTGATCCATGGAGAGCTCATGGGTAAAAAGTTATCACTCACAGGCGAACACAGGTATCGGCGTTGGTCATATAGTAATCAATGTTGGCAAAAAGAAGACCAATGTTGGTCATGAAGGAACCGACATCGACAAAAAGGATATCGGTGTCGGCCAGGGAAATGACATCGGTAGTTAGGGTCAGCACAAGGAACCGACATCAGTCGGGAGCAGACTAAGAGATCACTGAGATCAGTCACTGGAATGGATATTGGGTGGACAGCAAGCTGTCAATAGGTCTCAAATGCTCATATCAAGGTCAGAAAGGGTAAGTGAACCTCATATTCATTATTCACCTTCTTTATATTACTTATTGATGGTCAAGAACTAGGAAGACATGAAGAGGCAATGCAGGTAGAATCTAGATACAGTGGGAGCTTGGCATGGATGAGGAGTGTGAGTCCTTAGAGAAGAACCAAATAGGGATCTGTTGGTGGAGTTGTTAGCTAGAAAAAAGCATTGAAAAATGGAATGGATTCCCAAGTTAAAGAAGAGAGTGGATGGATACATGAGATGGAAGGCCAAGGTATATGGTCTTGAGGTAGCTGCAGGACAGTGGTACAGGTTTGACAGGGGGATGGCTAAGCATGGATTTAGTCAACATCAATGTAACTATTGTGTTTTTCTTTACCAGGTGGATAATGATTGCAACATTATTCTATTACTGTATGTGGGTGATTTGCTAGCAGGTTTGTACATACAGGGTTTTGCTGAGCTAAAGGTAAGGTTAGTTCAGAGGTATGTCATGGAGAATTTGGAGCAACGAAATTCTTTGGCATAAGAGACATGGAGATTTTATCTCCAGTGGGAGCTAGTGTGAAGACGGTGTTGGCGGGGTTCATGATGCAGGATGCAGAATCAAAAAACACACCAAGGGCTGGACAGTTCAAGCTTGGCTTAGAACAGGGTTTGAAATCACATGAGGTCTAGTGTAGATTTGAGTTTTCCCAAGTAGTGGGTGTTGTCAAAAAGTATGGAGCCAATTTGGGGAAGGAGTACTGGAGGGCAGTTCAGTGGGACTAGCAGCAGGTTAACATGTTATGCAGGGTCAAGGTCTTCACTACATGGATATGTAGGTTTGGATGTGGTAGGTTACTTGGATGACGCGTGTAGCATCACAGGATATGTGGTGGTTAGTCTTCAGAGTTGATCTTGAAGAGGGATACAAGCCAAAGAGTAATTTAGATGGTGTACAGGTATAGGTATAGGTGCAACTGTTTATCTCCAAGTGGGAGATTGTTAGGTTGTGCAGCTAAAAGCTTCACCAAGATGTGAACAAGAGAAGTTATAAAGCTTGCAGAGGTTGTAGAGAGTTATAGAATGAGTTGCAAGGCAACCGACATCGATCTGATTAGCCGATGTCAGTCAGACAGTAGTGAAGAAGCAACCAATGTCGGTCACCAATCGGTCGACATCGGTCATGGAGGAGCTGACGTTGGCAGCCTGTATGTGAACATGCAATTTGCATGTTGATTCCAGAGAGTCTATTTTTGGACTGTTAGTTTGCATGTTAAAGGCTAGTCATAGTCTTGATTTGTGCATCTAATTATTGTAATTAAGATAGTCTAATTATTGTAAGCATGAGATCTATATATGGACTCATGGGCTGTATTGTAAATTTGTAGCTAGAGAGTAAGAGAGCAAAAAATCTCCTTCTGAGAAAGGAGAGCAATGGTGTGTTCCTCTTAGTGCCACAGTACCAAGGTGGGTACTAGTTTGAAGAATCAGAAGGGCTCTTCGTATTTGTATGATCTTAGTCAGCAGGTGAGCATGGCTTCTTTTGGAGATCTACAATGGTGAGTAAGGTGTAGTGATTTACAGGTAGTAGCAGAGAGCAGGAGATTTACTTGGAGTATGATTATGTACTTGGTGTACTGGTAGCGTTGTTTCTGACTGGTAGAGGTGAACATCAATTCTGTATTGGAGTTGATTGTTGGGACCGAGAGAGAGAGAAGAAGGTCTTGAGGTGTGGTGAGCCTCTGAGGTGGAAGAAGAAGTGGCATCTTCTTTATTGTATATTCTTCTGAGTGATTATTAATACAATTGTGTATTGTCTCTCATATTCCTGTGTTGTTTCATATTTCTAGTTACTTATTGATTCTAGTTAAATTTCGTGTTTAGTTGCTAATACAAGAAGTAATCATATGTGCCTTAATTGGTGGAGCAAGATCTTGACAGAGGAAACAACTCAAAATTACTCTGTTACACCAAATCAAAAATAGGGTCAACAACACCTTGGGCTTTCTAGCTTCTGGTATAGCGTGAAGTTGCCAAATTGTAGAACAAAAATAGGAAAGAACTGGTCCTTCTTTAGCTTGAAACTTGAGGCTTCAAACTGTGCATTTGATCGCCAGCAGAGTCACCAAAAACTATTGGGTGAATATTTTGTTGACCAACTAACTGCTGAGCAAAATAGGTCTTATCACCATAGAAGTAGGGGATTGATCAGCCATATGTGCAGGTTTACTACATCAAAAGGGGATAAATCTCTTCTGTCATCAAGGGGAGGTTCCCTATTAAGTATACAGAGCTATATATATATATATATATATATATATATATATATATATATATATATATATATATATATATATATATATATATATATATATATATATATATATATATATATATATATATAAAGTAGAAAATAAGACACAAGGGTAGGACAAACCATCCATCTCTCTTTTTTCAGAGATGATGCTATCAAACAGAGGAGAAATCCTAGGAAACACCGAAAGCACTTCTCTTCTTTCAGAAGTATTCTTGTAGGAAATGGTAAGAGTCCTTTTAAGGAACAAGTAACCGGTAACCAAAATACAAAGTAACCAACAATATAAGATGCAGCACAAAGTCTCCACCTTAACTACCCAAGAGAGAGATATGAAGAACAATGGGGGCACAAAGTCATCCCAAGGTCCTTTACATAGGAAAAAGAAAATACAAACACACTGAAAGTACTTGTGGGGGCACAAAGTCATCCTACAGTTGGTCTTTAGGACACCTTCCTAACCACTTCCACTAGTTCTACTTGTTCGATCAAATAAACAAGAACACTTCTAGGAAATAGACATATGAACCCTAAATAACACAGGCTATTTCTAACACAAAGTTTGAAAAGGTCACTTGCTTTCTTATTCAAATGAAGAAAATTGATTAACAATTTGAGCTCAAAGTCTCAGTAAATGCCTTTCAATTTGGGTAGAGTTTTTGCTTCTATAGCAGGAAAAGATCATCTTTGAAACAATTAGAGAGATTACAATATATAGAGGTCGAGAGAGGTTTGGTGCATTTATCCCATGGAACATCTCATGATGTGCATGCAATGCTTTGAATGCACTTTTAGTTCTATATTTTAACTCGACTATGATCCCCTAGAACTAGATGATCCTCTTAATTCCCTCTCTTGATTACACCATTGTTCACTTTGCCTTTATTCTCGAGCAAGTCGTGTCTTTTAAAGGCTTGAGAAATATGCATCCATGTTTCTAGGTTCAAGAGGTCTATCAAATCTAAACACTGTGTTGATACTCTAGATGTTTAATGTTGTTTCCTCCACTTCGCAGTGATTAGGGGTCTCACACTTAAGTCTATAAAAATCAACAGACACTTCATTGCCACCAATTTGGCATCCTCAGGTCTGCTGTCATTTGAAACATATCTCATGCATGGATATTTCTAATTCTTTCCTTCATCATTCATCCCTTTCTGGCTATTGAATCAAATCCTTAAATTGCCTCTCTATTCTTTGGTCGCTTTCCACTAAAAAATTGACACATGATAGCATCCACTTAAAAATAAGTGAGGACATGTGGTAGCTTTTGTTGCTGTTAGAGGCTTTAGAAACATTTTTTATGAGTCCAGTGGAACATGACATGTGGTGGTCTTTGCTATGCTTTAGCAGCCTTTGAAAACACTTGGGACTTATTTTAGATTCATGTAGATGATGACACATGGTAGATTCCACTGTATTTGATGGGAGACATGTGGCAGGTTCTGTTACTTTGATACTGTGTCTCAATGGATGACACATGGCAACATCTAATGTGACTTTGATGGACACGTGGTAGCATCTATTGCATTTTTGAAACACTATAGAACTATGTGGAACTCATTTGGATTCATGTAGATGATGCCACTTGGCATGTTCTGCTTAATTACAAAGGATACATGGTGGCTTTTGTGGCTCCTAGAATCAAAGTGAAACGAGGCTCAGAAGACGACACTTGGTAGCATTTGTGGGATTCTATTGGGCTTTTGTCTCGGTCAGTTTGTTTGCCTTGGTCACTTTTTTCCATGAGAATTCCCTTCATAAGGGCACTTGTATCTTTGACTCTTGGGGTACTCCTTTGAACTTTTTCACTTGAACTGACTAATTGAACCAACTTTGGTTCAACGGTTCATTCCCTTGTTTTAGCTGAGTCCTTCTAATCTTCATTGAACCAAATGCGTTGAAACTATTGAACCTTGAACCCGTTGAACCTTGATGAAGCACTTAACTCTTGTTGATGACGTTGAACCTTTGATCTTGTTAAACCCATTGAACCAAAATGGTTCAAGGTTCAATGATTCAATGGTTGGATCCTTTCTTAGATGCTTGTCGATGGACATTTTTGGTTGAACCAAGGCACTGAACCAATCCTAAAAATGACTGAGTGTTGGAAATTGATTCTTTTGATTGAACCTCCCTATAGAAGCCTTTAAACCTATTGAACCATTAGTCCTTTAACTGAAAAAGCTTGAATAATTCCCAATTTTGAAAGCTTAGAACAATTTTTTGAAATGAGAAGAGATATTTTGGTCTTTGTAAGACCAAAATAACTTATATGTTGTCCTAAAAATGAGTGGAATTTTTTGGGGGACAACACTATTCACTAAAAATAATGATTGATGGTAGTAAAAGTCTCCCATTTAGTTAAGGCTAAGATTAAAAAACTCATTCAAGTTGGTTTCATTTAGGATGTTGACTACCCTCAATGAGTCTCCAACATTATTCCTATTCTCAATAATAATAGAGTAATTAGGATTTACATCAACTTCTAGGATCACAATATGGCTTGCCTAAAGGACAACTTTTTTACTACTTTGATCAACCAAATTATTGATTTTACTACTATTTTTGAGATCATGTCCCTCATAGATAGGTTATTTAGGTACAATTAGATCTGGATTATACCCAGAGATTAGAACAAGACAAAATTCATTACCCTATGGGGTACCTTTTATTATGCCATCATGGCTTTCAGTTTGAAGAATGTTGGGGCTACATAATAAAATGCTATGAACCATGTTTTTCATGACCTCATCTGTAAGATCATTGAGTGCTATGTTGATTATCTCCTCGGTAAATCTCATATGTGGGTGAGCATGTGTGAGACCTCAGGATCATATTTAAATGTCTTTGAGAGTATCACATTAGTCTCAACCTCAAGAAGTACATTTTTGGCATTTCCACTAGAAATATTCTTAGCTTCCTCATTTCATAATGGGGTATTAAAGTGGATCCCTACAAGATCAAAGCAATCCTTTAGATGCCTCCCCCACACAACCTTGTGAAGTTTCAATATTTTCTTGGAAGACTCAACTTCCTTATACATTTTCTTGAGGAGTATGCTCACAAATCCATACCTCTCACATGTCTCCTCTATAAGAACATGACATTCTTGTGGTCTCCTAAAATCCAAGTGGATTTCAAGGAATTGAAGCATGCTTCATAATTAACTTATCCTAATGGAACCCATTGAGGGGAACAAGTTTATCTTGTATACCTCTATTACTAATATTTGCATCAGGGGTATGTTGTGTTAAATGGATGACATTAGTAAAGAGAGTAGTTAATTAATTATCTTGTAGACTAGTTAGCCTTGAACTCATCTACTATTTAGTTGAGTGATAATACCTCTCCCTCATCTTTGCCATGAAGAAGTTGAGACATTACATGTTGGGTCAGACCAGCAATGCCAATCTGATCACTCTACTACTTTCTCAGTAAGACACACCTTACTCATAAGATGGTGAGGTAGATCATGCTTCTTCAAAAGTTTGACCTCTACATTATCAGCCAAAAGTACACCAAGGGCTTGGCCTTGGTTGATAATCTCACTAACTACCCACTACCTAATCCTAGAATGGAGTTTGTTGATGATGCCTTTACTAATGAGTTGGTTTATTTGATCGATCATGCTAAGGCCTTTGAATGTGATTGGTATTAGAACATTATCCATTACCTTATAGACTAGTCTTATCTCATTGATGCTCCTTCTCAAGAATGTTATTAGATCCATAAGATTGCCATTCATTATGTCACTATTGGTAGCATCTTTTTCAAGAGAGGTCTTGATGGTATGTTGATATAGTGTGTCACCCCTAAAGATGTTCCTCTCACATTTGAGGAATCCCATGAGAGAATTTATGGTGGTCACCTAGGCAAGCAAGCCACCACTCAACATATTATCAAGATGGAGTACTATTGGCCCACTCTTGTTAAGGATGCCATATTATATGTTAAGAAGTGTAAGATGTGACAAGTCACTAGAGATACCATCAATGCCCCAATAGGCCTCTTACACCCCATATTTTCTCCTTATCCTTTTTACATATGGGCTCTCAACTTTCTCAGAGAGTTTAAACTAGCCTCTTTTGATGGCTATTATTGGTTCATCACTGCCACTGACTATTTCATGAAGTGGGTTGCAGCCATGCCTCTTAGTGGCATGTGTGGGAAGACCATCACCAAGTTTGTCATAAAGAAACTTATTTTAAGGTTTGGGTTTCTCATGGTGATCATGGATGATAATGGCCTAGGATTCTAAAGCCCTGAGATGTATGATCTCACTAAACTCTTCAGCTTTAATCTCAGTTTCTCTTATGCCCATTACCTTTAGGGAAATGGGCAAGTAGAATCTTCAAATAAAACATTGAATAAGATGCTTCTCCACACTATAGCCTAGTCCATGAAGGGCTAGCATCTCATGCTTTATTCTACCCTCTGGGCCTATCAGACTATATTTCAAATGGCCATGGGGGAAACCCCATAGTCTCTAATGTATGGGTCCAAGGCTATTCTTTCTTTAGAGGTCTTAGTCCCTTTACTATGGGTTAAGATATTTGGATTCTTTTCTTATGAGGAATAACATACTACTCACCTCATCAAGCTTGAGTTTTTAGATGAGTGATGCCTAGCCTCTCTTGATCATAATCATGCTTACTAGTACCATCAGTGCACCCAATTCTAGAAGTTGGTGTATCCTCACCCTTTCAAGGTAGGTGATATAGTCCTCATTTTTTACAAGGAGAACCATAAGAAGGGAAAGCTTTCTCACAAGTGGTTCGATACCTTTGTTATCACTACCTCTCTTGAGAATGGGGCATATCATCTCTCAACCTTTGAAGGCAAGCCCTTAAGATATCCTATTAATGGGTTCTACCTCAAGACATTCAATGTCTAAGGCCCATGTGTCCATTTAGGAAAGTTTCCTATGGTGGTAGGGTGAGCCTTTATCTTGTCTCTCACCACTACCTCTATGCCATTAGTATATGTGTGTGCACATTAGTTCTTACTTAGAAGTGTCTACTATCTAATCACATGGTATCTAGTAGTCTACATCAAATGAAGCATACATATCACACATAAAATCATATACACACATGTGATAATAATGAGAAGGGGATGTATATATATCATAAAAAATACATGTTTTTTCTCTAGGTACATCACATGGGCTCATAGTCCCCAAAATCTGCCATAGATGTGGCTACATATGCATACCCAGTCAACCTATGACTAGGTAGTATTTATGATAGCCATGCTCCAAGTGGAGATCTTGATCTCTACCTATTGACCAGTCAAGCTATGGTTCCTCCAATATAACCAACTAGTCTACCCTTGCTCTAGGTGCCTCAGCTTCTTTGGTCTACTCTCGATCTAGCTCCACTCATAGTCGATCAATTTTGGCCTTGGATCTCACTAGTCTTGCCTAATTCTCTACTATAATTTCCATATGGTTTGTTCGCATAGCTTTTAGCTATATAATCCTATGATGTGCCCTTGCCATCTTGAGTGAGGATCATGTACCCACATCTCAAAACCAAGTATATGGCTCTACCCTAGTTGATAGATGTGGTACCCACTCTATCAGTGGTGTACCTACTACATCAGGGAGTAGATCCCTCAGCAGGAGGTCCACTTGGGGTCTAGTCCAGCTATGATGGTCTCTTGCAAACACACATAAAGCATATATGTTAGCGACATATATGTGTTTCACCTAGGATGAACATAAAACATATAGTACTATCTAAAAAATATATTAGTCCTACCTGGTAGTGTGTATGGCCTCTATGTCACCCTTGTAGGTCATGCTCCTACTAGTGATGGTGGTCCTTATCATACTGATATCTCTCCACCACTACTCCACATGCCCTATTTTGGCTTCCAATCGTGCTCAGCTCCAAATGGTCTAGGTTGATCACATCTCTCTCTCTCATCACCAATGCTTACCTCCTAAGATGAAGGTACAAACCTTGTAGACCTTAGATCTCCTACATACCCATATAGGCCTCTACTACTACACCCTCTACCCATATCATAGACCCATATAGATCATAGACATAACTTACTACTATGTTTGGATTTAGGGTGGTTTACATGGGTAAAAACTTATCTCTAGACTATGTAGCCTATGTTTTGCCTATCTCTAGTGTCAAGTATACATCATTGCCATATGGTACTCTTGACCTCATCAATGGGAGCCTCTCATAAATCCACACCATGAATAGGCTGGGTTGGGTCAGTCCACCTATCCCTATGTGCTAGATATGATCTAGCTACTGGTATAATTTTCCTAGGATGTACTAGCCCTAGGCATATCTTTGGCCTCCCTTCACATGTTGGACAATTCCTATCCATGATAGTGGTAGTCACCCCATATTTTTGCTAGTGTAGAGCCTCCCAACCAAAATACTTGCTATCACTATCCTGAGTGGTGGAACCCCTAATAAACTCTATGTGATTTAAACCTCATGGATTTCCACTAAGAGTGGGGTCCCACCAAGTAGATCTCTATTACCATTACATCTTGCATCAGTGTTAGGTCTATCTCTCTACCCATAGGCTCTACCTCATATAACTAGTAGACATCCTCTATACTAAGGATGACCTCTAGCTCAGGCCCCAGCTGGAACACATGCCTTTCAAGTACCCATGTGGTGACTAATGTGTTAACTAGGTCTCTAAATTAATGCAAGGATGGTACATGAACCAACATCCAAAGTCTTATAGTTGATAGGTGTGCCTGAGCCTTTACAAGTATAGATCCAATCCTTGGGCTAGCTATGATGAGACTCTCTTGTCATTGGACACCTCACATGACCTATCCATTTGTGTCTGCTACTCTCTCACCTATGAAGGTTGTCCCTCCTTTGGTATGCTCACTTTACCATGTGTCTACACAAGTAAGCAACATGCACCCAATTTATCATACTGGCCATGAAAAAGGTAAAATGGAATAAAAAACATGTTTTTTTAATCTATTCTTATATTTTCACTCTTTCCTCTCTACTCTCCTCCCCTTTTGGAAGATTAAAAGCCTTCCCAGGCTTCTAAGGGCTTGGCCTAGGCCTTTAATGTCTAAGGTTATGGCTTTATGGGCAAAGGCACAACATTTTAGTATGGTAAGCCATAGTTTTTTCTACCTACCCCACTACAAGGCCATGATTTGGCCCAATCAGACCATGACCTTGCCTAGGATGTCTTGGGGAGCCCTTGTGCTCCCTAGTTCTCCCTCTTTAGGCCATGAGAGAGCCTCCCATTGGTCCCATTCTCCTAGTTTTCTAGAGTCCATTTTTCAAATTTGTTTTTTATAATTCATCTACTAAATCATTCAAAACATGTGAAAATGTCTTTAGGGCCTCCAAAACCCTAGAAATTTGAATAAATTTGAAAAAAATTGTTCAAAAGACTTACTTGGACCATCTTGTGCAACTCTGGTGTGCTTTTGCATCCTCATTAGTTTTTTTTGGGATTTAGGTTGCTTATGTCTCTCCTTAAGCTCTCTTAGATTGAAAATAAGTGTGAAAATGACCTCTTTTCTCTCTTTTTCCTCTTTTTAGCCTCTTTTTCAACCTTTTAAGTGGGCCTTTTTTGGGTTTTTTCGTATTGGTGTGTTTTAGACTGCAAGACCTTCATCTTATAGGTTTAGGTACATTTTAAGTGTATTATTGGCCTTTATTTTTCAATTTGAGTATTCCTTGGGTCTACTCTAGCCTATTTCAATCCTCAAAACCCCTCCTTAGGTTCTCATTAACCTCTTGGGGACTTGTGCCCCATTTCATGGGAACTAAGGGATAAAAGTTACTTTTCTTTACTTATTTTAGTTATTCATTTCTCTAATTTTATGTAGTTAATCTATTATTAATCCCTCTTTATTTTTTCATCATGGTTGTAGGTTATAGGTGTTAACTAGTTGTGGTGGTTTAGGACTTACTCTCATCTTGCTGACTGGTCTTCATTTTCTTCAAAATTATCCCCACTTAACTTCATTACCTCTTCCCATTTCCAGTGTTAGTCAATTATTGTCATTGTGGCTAGGTTTCATTATTGGTTTCCCCATGCAACATGCTTACACTACCCTACTTTGAGATACACCTTTTTATCATTACTCATCTTGCATCCTTAAACCCCATCATGGTTTACCTCTTAATGGTGATTTACATAGATGGTGGTAGTTAGGGAAACCTAGGACCTATAAATATATCTTGGGTTATTGATCATCCATAGGGCCATGAGCTTGTTATAGATAGTCATTTATTGATCAATGAGATGAATAATACCATTGAGTATCACATAATCATTGGTATATTAACTAACACCTATGATTTAGGTGCATGCTATGTGTAGTAATTCTTTGACTCATTCGTAGTCATGTCTTAACTCATTGGTGTCTGAGCCATCCTTACCTTTGAGTTGTTTGCCCTCTTCGAAGTGGCATGTGACTTGCTCTCCTTTTTTAAGGATGTTGAGTTCACTGATATCCCTCATAGGGAGAACAATAGGGATGATGCCTTGATAAATTTCATTTTGTATAGTATGATATGATTTGATATCACTTGTGTTTTCATTCTGTAGGAGTTAGAGTTGGAGCTAGATTTAGATTCTAGATTATGTAGCATTTACACTTTCACCATTGGATCACGTCACTAATGTTCTTCTATCACCATCCTCATTTATTAAGTGTAGGTAATGTTTTATGTTATCTTTTTAGTAATTGATTTCCTTTTCTTTGGTATGGCTTATAGGTACTTCACAACACTCCTTGTTCAATCAAACACTAATTACTCATACCTTGAGGGCATATGTAATTTTACTTCTCATGACCCTACTCCTCCCTATGATTATATATCAACTCACGTGTAGACTACCAACCCTGGTTATCCCACTTAAAGTCATAAGCCACTTTATTTGACCTCTCCCATGCATTATTCCCATCCTTTAACCATACTAATGCTTTCTCATGCTAGAAGAGCTCTTTAGGGACCCTCTAGGACCCTTTCAAGAGACTATTGACTAGTCGAGGGCCCTATTTGACCTAGGCCATAGCTTAGGTAGAAAAATCATGGCCTAGGCTGCATGTTTCCTTCATGAAATTCATGGCCTAGGTCATAACCCTAACATAAAACATGAAAAGTCACCCATTTGGTCAAAAATGGTCATAAATAGTAATTTTTTGATTTGTTGACATATTAGGATTAGATATAGGCATTTTTCCTCTTCTGTTCACTAATTATATTTAGTCTCACTCCAATTTTACATCTCTCTTTAATTATCTCCATTGATCATCTTACATTGAAATTTTAGCTACCATATTTGAATCTCTCTTGATTCTTTCTTGGTAAAATTGCTTTCCTTATGAAAAGGGATGCCCTACAGTGTTGTTGCTTCCATTTGGTGATTCTCTTTACTATTGATAGTGTTCTTAAAGCTTGTGGATTTCTCATTTCATCCTCAATACTCAATTACACCTATCATTTATGTTATTGGCATTGACTCTGATAGATTGATGGCTTCTCCTTTACCTCCATAGCTTTAGCTCTTGGTCTAGACTTAGCCTATACATAGCTTGATCTTCTTCCTCTCTTCCCTCTTAGCTTGTAAAATTGGTTGGTATAAATAACTCACATCTCTTTGAGTTTGATATGAGGGAAATTTTCTTTTCAAAGTGAAACTCTTTTACTTACTTGTAGTAGTATATATGCTAGGATTTGTTTAGTTTTAGAAAACTAGTATTTTATTATCTTGCTTAGCATACCTTTGGAAATTTCCTATATATGTTTATGTTTAAAGAATACTCTCATTGCTTTAGATATTCATTTTTTATATGTCATTGATCTCTTTTGAATATTTTTTTTGCATTACATAGTAGGCATATTAGAAAACTTATGCAAAACCTCTCTTTCTTTCTATTGTTAAAACTAGATGTGTTGTATCGATAGAAAATAATAGTATTGAATTGAAAGATAACTCAAATACAAAATAGGCATGATCTTGAACCCTTGCTTGAAAACATATTTATTTCCCAAAATAGATTTCATTTAACATTAAATTACCTTAGTGGCTAGATTCACTTTCTATCATCTATTTTATTTCATTCAGTATTGTTGCTTCTTTCTTTTCTTTTCAATACTTAGCATAGTTTTATCTGCTTGTTTTTCTATGGTTGGATACACTAGAGTTTTGTGAATACTTTGTGCATTCATTTATACTAGCCCCAACTTGGTTTAAAAGTCTATCTATATCCTAGTGTAAGCTAACAAATTAGATAGCCACTATAGACCTCCTATAGTCCATAGAACCACTGAGCTTTCTAGCCTCTTAGTGGTTTTCCTTAGCATCCTACCAAACACTGGTGGTTCCATTTATATTCTTAGAGTTATAGGATCTTCAATGCTACAAGTTTAGGATATAAACTAGGAGAGTCCATAAAAAATCTAGTAAAGTCTATAGAAACACTGGTAGAGTTTGTAGATGTATCTAAGAAATTTTAATGAAGTATGCAGTGTCATGATGTAGAGACATCTGATGTTAAGGAAGTCTATTGAAAGGATACCAAGTTGATTGTTGACCATTTTTTTCCCAATAGGCCAAAAATCGGTCCCCTTCTGTCCCTACTATTCTAGGCCATTTCATTTTTCAATTTTGCATGAATCTGCTCATTTTTACAGACTCTATAGAATATCTACAGACTCTACAGGTCTAAATATACAGACTCTACAGGTTTTGGATTTCTACAAACTCTGTAGGTTAGCCTTTGGCACATGAAGGATCAGTTCAAAGAGTTTTGGGTTTTACAAGGCTTCTTCAGGCTCTTGTCTAAAGAAAATCAAGAAAAGTTGGCATGGTTAAACCATTGAACTAGTTAAATGCTTTTGTTTAATGCCTAGTTCAATCGCTTGGTTCATCGCCTAGTTTAATGCCTTAGTTCAATCAACCTTAGTTCATTAAACCAGTTCAATGACAAGTTCATCAGCAAAGTTAAAGGCCTCAATTCAATTGGGCTTAGTTCAAATGCAGGGTCTATTGCTTAGTTTAATTTAGTCAATTCAAGTGGCTTCCAGTTTAATTGGATAATTCAATGCCAAAGTTCAACGGGCTCAGTGCATTTTATTGAACCATTGAACCAGTTTGATGAATTGGTTCAATTGTTTGGTTCATCAACAAGCTCAAAGGCTTGGTTCACTTAGCATCAGTGCATAGCGTTGAACCATTAAACCAGTTCAATGCTTTGGTTTAATCACTTTAGTAGCAGTGATCTTCCTCTTCCTAATGTGATAGGACCTAAGTTCCCCAAAGCTCTGAAACAACTTGTCAAATTTAAGAGCACACATGATTACCATTGTATAAGCAACTTAAGATTGTGGAAATAACTAAAAGAACAAATAACTATCAATGAGAAACAACATAAAATATGAGAGGCAACACACAATTGTATTTAACTCATTATAAAGGAAATTACAATAAAGAGATCACACTCTTCTTCCACCTCTGTGAGGCTTCCTCCTCAAGGGCTCCCATTAATCTTCCCACCTGAGTAATCTTCTCTCAATAGGTCACAACACATAGCTAACACAAGTTGTTGTTCACCTCATTATATGTCCAGTACAACTGAGTACAAACCGGTACTCCAAGTAGATCTCACCATGATCCTGCTCCTTGATGTATTGTTGTCACGTTGGATCCTGCTCCCCTGCCGATCTCCTTTTGACCCTTGCACATACACACCCCTACAGACCAACCTAATCTTACTTATCACATGTAGATCTCCACCATGATCCTACAACACCCTGCATATCAAACCTGATCTTACATACATGAGGAATCCTACTTGATTCCACCATGGTAAGAACTCTCCAAGTTTTACACCTAAGTTCTACAAGTTCTCCACTTAACAATATAGCCCATTAGTCTATTATATAGATCTCATGCATATAATAATTATACAAGTGGCTCAAAGACTCAAACTAGTCTTTATCATGCACACTACCCATTCACTTAACTGACTGTTCATCAACAGTAGTTCTGGAACTACCATAGGGGACTGACATCAATCCCTGTCTTCTTAGAGGTGACTGACGCCAGCCGATCCCTACCGATGTCGATTACTGTACATTGATCCCTGACTGATGTCGATTATGGCCTGCCAATGCTGGTGACTGCATACTCAGCATCCTCCTTTTGTTTCCATCAAGGTGAAGCTTTTAGCTCCACAACTTAACAATCTCCCACTTAGAGATAAATAGCTACACCTATACCTATACCAGTACTCTGTCTAATCTGCATCCTAGCTTGTATTCCTCTTCAAGCTCAATCTTGAAGACTACCCACCACACTCCTTGTGGTGCTACACCTATGTCTAAATTTCTCCATTCTCAACTTACCTTCTTCTATCGTTGCTATACTCCCACTCAAATAGAAACCCCTGTGAGTAACCTATAATCAAAACACCACTAACCAGATCTGGGCCATCTGTTAGTCAAACTCGCTCTGAGAATGTCCAACCTCACTCTGATACCATTTGATAGGACCTAAGTTCCCCAAAGCTCTGACACAACTTGTCAAATTTAAGAGCACACATGATTACCATTGTATAAGCAACTTAAACACATAGAAATAACTAGAAGAAACAATAACTATCAATGAGAAATAACACAGAATATGAGAGGCAACACACAATTGTATTCAACTCATTACAAAGGAAATTACAATAAAGAGATCACACTCTTCTTCCACTTTTATGAGGCTTCCTCCTCAAGGGCTCCTAGTAATCTTCCCACCTGAGTAATCTTCTCTCAATAGGTCATAACACATAGCTAACACAAGCTATTGTTCACCTCATTATACGTCCAGTACAATCGAGTACAAACTGGTACTCCAAGTAGATCTCACCATGATCTTGTTCCTTGATGTATTGCTGTCACCTTGGATCTTGCTCCCTCACCAATCTCCTTCTGACCCTCGCATACACACACCCCTACAGACCAACCTGATCTTACTTATCACATGTAGATCTCCACCATGATCCTGCAACACCCTGCATATCAAACCTGATGTTACATACATGAAGAATCCTACTTGATTCTACCATGGGAAGAACTCTCCAAGTTCTACACCTGAGTTCTACAAGTTCTCCACTTAACAATACAACCCATGAGTCTATTATATAGATCTCATGCATATAATAATTAGAAAAGTGGCTCAAAAAATCAAACTAGCCTTTATCATGCAAACTACCCATTCACTTAATTGACTGTTCATCAAAAATAGTTCTGGAACCGCCACAGGCAACTGACATCGGTCCCTATCTTCTTAGAGGTGACCAATGCTAGTTGATCCCTACCGATGTCAATTGTTGTACACTGATCCCTGAATGATGTCGGTTGTGGCCTGTCGATGCCGGTGACTGCATACTCAGCATCCTCCTTCTATTTGCATCAAGGTGAAGCTTTTAGCTCCACACCCTAACATGATGTGTTTAGTGCATATGGCCCTCTTATAGAAAAGAGCACCAAAATCTTTCCCAGGGAGTGCCAAGTTTCTCTTCCTCTTTCTATAAATTGTAAACTTCTCTTTTGAGAAGGGATGGACTCTCTGCCTTAAGGAAAAACTCTACCCAAAAATCTCTTAGGCTTGTAAGGTAGAGCTACTAGATTTTACTTGAATTGAAACATAGCATTTTTTACCTCCATTCTGAGTTTTGCATCTTTAGTATGTGTTTATGCCTTGATTCTATGTTAAGTCATTTATTAATGCTTTTTTAGAATGATTTCATCATGTTTGCTACATTTTTTGAGTTTCCTTTTACATGTCTATCAGAAGTGTCTCTAGAGGAGTATAGGTGAAGTGGATAGGCTGTTGTAGTGTGTCTCAGAATGCCTCTAGTAGTTATTTCCTCCCTATATCTCCATAGATCCCTCACCTACTGATGCAGAAGGTTCTCTCATGTTAGATGAAGTGTATGGGAGCTGTTTCTTAGTGGAAAGTGTATGTTTGGGTGGAGTAGATCACACATTTTTTGGTGTATCACCTTTTACTTTTTAGGCTTAGGTTTTATTTTTAGCATCTCTCTCTCCCTTTTCATCCCCCCCTTTTCTCATTTTAGTTGTTAGCAGTAGGAGAAACTAGGGCCTAAAATATACATCAAAGGGAGCTATCCCTTATCTAGAGACTCTCCCCTCTAGCTTCACCAGTCCCACAAGTGAGAGGGGAGTTTCCATTGTTGCGTGTGGAAGGGTAGGAACTAGGCATCCTGCCCCTAGGTGCAATCCACTGCATCAATAGTTTTAGGCATGCCTGATGGGACCAACTAGGAAAAGTTGTGTCTAAAGAGTTGAAGAATTTTTGGTGTGTTCTTCAACCAACCAACCTTTGGAGGCTTTTGCATCAACACCAATGGCGACTCTAAGTTGAATTAGTTGGTTAAGTAGCTTGGTGCCATCAAAATTCACTTTTGTATATATAATCCCTCTACACAAAATCATGGGCCTTGTATTCCTTCATATTACCATGATCAAGCTCAAAACATTCATGCAATCTCCTCAAGCAACCCTCCTAATTGCCCTTCAACCAAAAGGGCAAATTCTAATTATGAGATCTTTCACCATGATGGCAATCTCTTGACTTAGGGGAAATAGTGGAATCATGGGGTAGGAAAGAGGAGAAGAAAGGTTTTGCTCAAAACCTTAGAAAAGATAAAGCTGCTCCTACCCATGATTCTTATGATCTCTAAGAAAGGCTCTTCTAAGAAGATCTAGCTAGGAGAATTGCAAAGTTGGAATCCAGAGAGAGATTCCTTAGCTAGTGTGTGATGGATGGTTCAGACCCAACGGCACATTCCATGTCTGAACACACCCCACCTACACATTTCTAAGAGAGATATCAGGCTGCACCTGATATTGATGAAGTTCTATCCAAGTGGAAGGAGGAGAATCATTTAATTCTAGCTCAAGGACTACCTCCTCTTCCACATGGTTTTCCTACTTCAACCCTTCTCAAAGAAGAACCTATTTTGTAGGAGGTGAGTGAGGAACAAAAGATCCAAGCTAAAAT
Source organism: Torreya grandis (assembly GCA_037957365.1). Lineage (NCBI taxonomy): Eukaryota > Viridiplantae > Streptophyta > Pinopsida > Cupressales > Taxaceae > Torreya > Torreya grandis. The sequence goes on from JARHVA010009134.1 coordinate 212,989, forward strand.
TTCCCAAGGGGCTATCATGAGTGACAACAAAGGTGGAATCATCATAGAGGCTCCCTATGAAGACATCATCAGTAATGGAGAAGATGCAGGTGTTGCATACATGCAGATGTTCCAGCAATATGAAGAGGAACATAAGCATGGTAAACTCTCTCCTCCTTTATTTGATGAAATTCCTTATTTCTTTGATGAGGAGGATGACTACGCTGAAGAGCTTGAGTTAGAGGAGGATCGGGAGAATACCTTTGAACATGTAGAGGTCCTGATCTTTGAGGAAGAAAAGGAGAGGTCTATCTTCCTGGAGGAAGGCCTTGAAGAAGAAAGCTTCAAACAAAAAGGTGATGTTCTGTGGGATGAGAAATCATTTTATGAGTCCATTTCAGACATCACCATAGTCACCCTTCTTCAAGAAGGCCAAAAGGAAGTAAAGGATGAATTTGATAGAGTCTGTAATGAAGCAAAAGGAAACGGGTTAGACCATGATGCACTATAAGGGAGCTATACATGTTAAAGGGCTAATTGTGATAAGCCAGTAGCCACTAATTTCTTGGTGAAGTGCACTAGCATGAAGGACTAGCATTCAACAAGCCTCTAGGGACAAGAAGAATACATGTATGTTGGAGGCATGTTTGAATCTGATCCACTCGGATACTAGCCAACTCAGGTGACAGGCAAGAGGAGCAGGTCACCAAATCTCCTTTTCTTTCAGCCACTTGTCTGCCACCATAAGTCTTCTTGCCAAGAAGGGGACTTAAGAAATTTTCCCTTTGATCTAGGAGGGGGTGAACATTCTTGGTTAGCTATATATAGTAGTTTGCTTTCAGTTTCTTTCCTACTTTCCCTAAGTGTAGTTTGCACAAGTAGTGTTTTTAGCCTTGTGTGTGTTTCCCTTTGTGTGTGGGGTAAAAAAGATTCATGTTTGATTCTTGGATCTTGTGGGGCTGTTGTTGATTTTTGTTCAAGTTACATCTGACTCTATGCCTAATGGACTACAAGGCAATTGGTCTTTAAGCATAGCAGGCATGCTTCCCCTAGGAGTCACCAATTTGTTAACCATTTTTCGCCCAACAGGGCAAAAATTGGTCCCCTTCTATCCCTTCTATCTTAGGCCATTTCATTTTTCAATTTTGCATGAATCTATTCATTTCTATGGACTCTACAAAATATCTATAGACTCTATAGGTCTAAATCTATGGACTCTATAGGTTTTGGATTTCTATGAACTTTGCAGGTTTTGGATTTCTATGGACTCTGTAGGTTAGTCTTTGGCACATGAAGGATCAGTTTAGAGAGTTCTATGTTTTACAAGGCTTCTTCAAGCTCTTGTCTAAACAAAATCAATAAAATTTGGCATGGTTGAACCATTGAACTAGTTCAATGATTTGGTTCAACGCTTGGTTCAATTGCTTGGTTCATGGCCTAGTTCAATGCCTTGGAACAATTGGCCTTAGTTCATTGAACTAATTCAATGACAAGTTCATCGATAAAGTTCAAGACCCTAGTTCAATCAAGCTTAGTTCAAATGCAGGGTCCATCACTTGATTTAATTTAGTTAGTTCAGGTGGCTTCTAGTTTAATTAGATGATTCAATGCCAAAGTTCAATGGGCTCAGTGCGCTTCATTGAACCGTTGAACTAGTTCAATGAATTGATTCAATCATTTGGTTCATCGACAAGTTCAAAGGCTTGGTTCACTTGGCATTAGTGTGCAACATTGAACCATTGAGCCAATTCAATGCTTTGGTTCAATCACTTTAGTTCAACAAGGAGGTTCAACGAATTGGTTTAAAGGCTTGGTTCAATGGGCTCGACGCACAGTGGTTAAACCATTGAATCAATTGAACCGTTGAACCAATTTTGGTTCAATGATTTGGTTCAATAGCTTGGTTCAAGGGTGTGCCCTATAGCCAAAGGGTAGTTCAAGATCCAAAAGCCCTTGTGGAGGGCAGAGAACATTTCAAAGGGAGCCGAAGAGATTTAAGGGATGCGAGAAGACTCAAGGCTCCAAATTGCTTCTAGAAAGAGCACATAGTCGATTTAAGGGATGCGAGAAGACTCAAGGCTCAAAAGGCCTAAAAGAATTTAGGGAAAGGATTTTCAAAGGGCTAAAGGTGCAAGAAAAGGTCAAAGATCCCATAGAAAAGTGAAAGTGGCCAATTCCCCTGGACTTTTTGTCCATAGGAAAAGCTCAAAATAGAAAACCTAAAGCTCAGAAAAGGCCGCAGGAAAGACCCAATGACTTTTGCCGAGGATGGTGACATCTCAAAAACTATCAAATTTAAGGAAATGGACTAGCCATTGGGTGACAGCTGCACAAACATGAAATTTAACACAGTGGAATATCCATTTATTTTTAAACTATTTCAGTGCCAAGCATGGAACTAACTCGAGGAGCACAGTGACCCACCAGAAGATGACCCTCAAGGGCTAAGAGAGTAGTAAGAAGACAAGGAGCAGAAAAGACAAAGCATTCAAGTGGTGAAGGGAAGGTGAGTTATTGCAGATAAGTGGTGTGACCTATTTTTTTGTAGTTGGCATTGATGAGGGGACAAACTATAGTCTATTTATAGAAAAGAGGTGCGGCCATGTTCTCTCATTAATGCTTGAATGCCAAAGTCAATTTTGGTGATTGTACAACATGGTTCTAGCAGGCCTTTTCTAAGAAATGACATCAGTAGCAGTGATCTTCCTCTTCTTAATGTGTTTAGTGCACATGGGCCACTTGCAAAAAAGAGGACCAAAATCTTTGCCAAGGAGCGCCAAGTTTCACTTCCTCTTTTTATAAATTGTAAGCTTCTCTTTTGAGAAGGGATGGACTCTCAGCCTTAAGGCAAAAGTCTACCCAAAAATCTCTTGGGCTTGTAAGGTAGAGCTATCAAATTTTACTTGGAATTGAAAAATAGCATTTTTTACCTCCATTCTGAGTTTTGCATCTTTAGTATGTGTCTATGCCTTGATTCTATGTTAAGTCATTTCTTAATGCTTTTGCAAAATGATTTCAGCATGTCTGGTGCATTTTTTGAGTTTCTTTTTATAGGTCTATCAAAAGTGTCTTTAGAGGAGTATAGGTGAAGTGGATAGGTTGTTGCAGTGTGTCTCAGAACGCCTCTAGTAGTTATTTCCTCCCTGTATCTCCACGAACCCCTGACCTACTAATGTAAAACATTCTCTCATGTTAGATGAAGTGTATTTGAGTTATTTCTCAGTGGAAAGTGTATGTTCAGGTGGAGTAGATCACACATTTTTTGGTGTATCACCTTTTACTTTTTAGGCTTAGGTTCTATTTCTAGCATCTCTCTCTACCTTTTCATCCCCCCCTTTTTTCATTTTAGTTGTTAGTAGTAGGAGAAACCAGGGCCTATAAGATACATCAGAGGAAGCTAGCCCTTATCTAGAGACTTTCCCCTCTAGCGTCATTGGTCCCACAGGTGAGAGGGGAGTTTCCATTGTTGTGTGTGGAAGGGCGGGAGCTAGGCGTCATGCCCTTGGGTGCAATCCACTACATCAACATTGATAAGTATGATATAATTCTTTATTAAATGTTGGAATCTAGTCTAAATGAGTTTATAGCTATAGATAAGGTGAGTCTATAGCTATTGGGTGGTCTATATTTATGGATTGGGTGAGTCCATAGCTAATAAAAAAGTCTAGAGTTGAATCTAGAGTAGACTTGGATGATCTAAAAGCATGCCAAATAAGTCCATATCTTGTTAGATATCAATATCCTTCATATGGGTTACCTTAGAAGACCATCAAAAAAGTTCTTATTCTCTATAGATTATTTTATTATATATATATGCACAAAATAAGGAAATTAAACATGCAAAGAGGTTGAATAAAATGACATAATTAATAACTTAGACTTTAGTTGCATTAAATAAGATAAATCATCTATTTATTACATCAAATTTAAATACAAGCCTAATATCCTTGTAATATTTAGTCCAAAGGAGACGTAATTGAGGGAAAATGAAAAAAATTGATAGTAATCATGAGTCATATTTTAGACTCATCATCGGTGAAGATGTAGGCTATGGAAGATACCAAAGATGCTTCTAATGAACTATAAATCTATCAGTATGGTTTGTAGTGTACTAATTCTAAAATAAATATGTTTCCCAACATTTAGGGATATAATCTAAAAGTAGCTTAGAAGGAGGTATAGTTTTATCTTTAGGATGTGTTATGGATGGATGCAGTGTATCAATGTATTAGCTAATCTATCAACAATAAGTAGAATAATGATTATGTATACCATAAAAGCAAGAAATATATCTATTAATAGATGGTGAAGGTCTACTAGTTAAATTAGTATAGGAAGATGTTTTCTACTACTGATGTATATGACAATTTTTGGCCCAATGACCAATAACTCTATGGATATCATAGTAGGGATTATCTACCCATTATACTGGTAGAGGATCAATCTTAGGTAATGGTAGAATGTAATCATCAAGAATGGAATAATATGGAGTAATATTTGGACTAGGCTCATTTTTATGCATGGTTGGCTTCATAGTGGGTCAAAGCAGAGTGGATGACATCTTAGAAGGGATAAACTAGAGGATCATGGTATATAGAAAAATGGTAATATCCAAACATGGAATAATTCATAAGCATACTCTTGACAGGTTCAACAATGACTGGAGGTGTAGTGAGTGTGTGTTTCATTTTTGACTTGTGAACAATAGAGGAAAAACTAAAATTAGATACTATAGAAAGAGAAGGAACTATAGAAAAATAACTGAGAGATTGTATTAAGGAATAAAAATATCTAATCACTTCTTCATTTTCTAGATTAAACAAATAGATCTAAAAATGGGTTGTCTAAAGAATATTCATCATCATAATCAAGGGTATATAATTCAATAGTACATGCATCAATTATTTTATCAGTCAAATAAGCATGGTGAATAGAATGTGTAGTTTTAGTTAGTTTAATTAGTATTTTGTCTAAAGGTTTTTATGGGAGTGAGGTCAGAGAGAAGGAAGTAATTGAGCAATGATGTTAGGAGAGAGATCATAAGTTTTGATATTTAAGCTTATCTCATTTGGTTCATCATTATTTGAGTCTATAAGGTTAGAAGGAATGTTTCATATTAATTTACGATGACCATTATAACCTTTATGAGATTTAATAAGATAATTAAAACATTGTGATTCATGAAATGGAATGATAGGTAAAGGTTCAAGAGTAGGTATTTTGAAAACACCTCATTCTTGGAATTGTTCAAAATTCCAAGGGTTAATGTTTTCTTGAATATTATATATAACTTCATTATAGGCAAATTTAACACATTGGCATGCTAATGAGGTAACTATTTTCATGCGATGTGTCTAAGGTTGATCAAGTAATATATTATATTAAATTATAAAGTTAAATATCATAAATTTCGCATGAATAGTGACAGGAGGAATAATGATAGGAATCTAGACACATCCTAAAGGAGGCATTTGTATTTTATCATATCCTTTACATATACTTTACATGAATTTAATATTACATTAATAATATTTAAGTGTTTTAATAAAATCAAGGGACACAACTCAAGTGCCTAATCCTTCATTGATTAAATCATTTTAACTTGGATATCTCCTGTTAGACCCCAGATTTTGGTTAAGCATTTTTGTAATGGCACAAAACAAGCATGGAATATAAAAATCATGACACAAAAGGAGCATGGCACAAAAGACCATGGAATAAGATATCATGGTATGAGAAGACCTAGTTAGAGGGGATGCATAACAAATAGAGAACTGGAGAGTGAATGGCTTAAAATATCAATGAAAGACTTAGGGAACATGAAGGAAGTAGGAAATGATCAAGGAAAAATTCTTAAGGACATAATAGAATTCAACCACACATGATTTTAGCACCATCCTACATGAATATAGACACTTGTTGATGAGGATCCAACACCAAATGGGAATATAGGGATGAGGGCCTGAGTCCATAGGAAAATAAATTAGACAACTTCTATGACTCTTAGTTCACTAGATGTCATTATATAGTCACTAGAAGTGTCATAATTATTGTAACAACTTGGTCAGGGAGAACCAATTATAAATACCCCTATGTAGAGATTTGTAATGTTGTTGAATATTATTATAAAATGATTGTGGTAAATAATAGAATCATGGATATCATTTTAATCCTGATATTATACTATAGTTTATAGTTAATATGTATCACTAAATTTCCAATACATTTTTTATATAACTTATGGTTCTCATTCTGATATAATGATTAGAATATATTTTATATAAACATCTACAATGAATACTCTAAATCTCATTGCAATTTTCATCATAATCATGTTTTTTTACTTAACTAAAACTAGGTTTGCGTCTATGTATTTCTTTTTCTATTTATTCATTGATTAAGGTATATGATAAAGAAAAAATATATGACAAGTATGTTACTACATGACATAACACAAAAGATATTATTTCTTGTTGTTTGCTTTAGGTGAGATGCAAGAGCAGTCTTGTGTGAAATGATAGTACATTAGCTTGTTGGGAATAGTTAGTTACTTTAACATGCCTAAAAAATGTCTAGATAGAAAATAACCCAACATTTTGTTTCCATTTCTAAGATTCATAACACTTGTTACATAGAGATGGAAAATTCTTGAGAAATTATCTCTCAAAAATATTGAATGATGGATTACCAGAGTCAAAGATAACTTTGTAGGTCCATATACTAAATCAAGAGTTTTTGCACATGTAAGGGTTGAAAAAAATATCTATATTTCCTTTTATGAAACTTTCTTTGTATGAGTTCATGTTCATCTGCATATTTGGCTCATGACTTTTACTCAAGGCTGGTAAAATAATTTTGAAGGATGGCTTAGATGATAGAGCATTAAAGGACCTTATCACACTTGGGAACACTTTGGACATGAGTTATTAATATGTGGTGGAGAGGGATGTTGAATAGTTACATCTTGGATTATGTTGTAACCACTTATTCCTATCTAGAAGAAGCAAAGTTCTATTTTCTTTGAAAACCATGTGGTCGATATATTAGTCATTTCCCACTAGTAGTGAAGAAGATATTTATTAGTTATGGACTTGAAGTTTTTCCTATGGAGAGATAAAATCATCCTTGCATGAGGATCATAGTTGGGAGGGGAATATAGGGGTGATTGTGAAGGATTGTTAATTTGGAATGGTAGCTAGTTAGTGGGAGTTATGAAATCACAAATATGATGAAGATATATAAAATATTATCAATTGAAATTAAATAAGAAGGGGATGGGAGGACTCAAGAAGTGTTTTTAGGATCCATAAATAAGTAGAAGATCATAAGGATGACTCATCAACTTTTGGACTATGACCACCACTAGCTTTAGTATATGCAAGATAAACTTGCTAGGTAGTGGAGACTAAAGAACCCAAATTAAACCAAACCAGTTCCTTAACCATAGTGCAATCTCATGATTTTGATATAGATGAATTAATCATACACAACTAGGATATATATAGCATAGAGTTAGAGACTAACCCTCTAAGAGAACCTTTAGTTGAGAAATTTTTAGACCATAGCATATTAACTCTTTCTTTTCCTTTTTAAGATAGTTTCATGGTCCAATTTGATATGCTAGGTGGGCCTATAATAAGTAGTGGGAAAATTAATTACCTAAATATAGTAAATCAACCTACTACAATGCCTAACATTTTGAGTGTTTGTACTACTATTGGGGTGTGGGAGGTGGACTAGGTGGTGGAAAGATTGGTGGACTAGGATGTGGTGCAAGAGGAAGTGGTAGACATCCCCCCCCCCCCATGAATAGGAAGACTTGGAATTTATAAGCAACCACCATTAAAAGTACCTCAACCACCTACTATGTATTATTAAATGATTCTTCATTTACCAAAATATCAAGGTGTGGATAATTCCATAGATCATGTTCATAAGCATGAGCTTATCTAGAGAGCACATGACATAACCTCATCTACTCAAAAAACAATATAATTTAAAAATATGCTTCTAGAAAGAGCACATAGATGATATAGGAAGTATGATCCTCAACAAGCAGCGTTTGGTTATGACTAGCTTAAGACAACATTTCTCTAATATTTTGATATTCTAGAGTTTGAGTAACAAAGTATTTTATGATAAAGGATATAAAACAAGAGATAATAAAAAATGTGTGTGATTATGATGCATGATTCAAGATAGTCTTATCTAAGATCTAATTAGAGATCAATGATATTCAACATGCTTAGTGGTTAGTGGGAGGATTATTTCTCCCCTTTAGATGGAAACTATCTAAAAAGAACCTTTACCAACCTGTGCAAGGCTTTAAAAGCTACCCTCTGTTGATGATGAAAATTATACCATCAACTAATCAGCCATTTCACCTATCATGAAGGTCAAGTTAGAATCATACCAATCTAATAGTAAGGTTCTAAAGATTCAATTACAATACTAAAGATGCAAGGAGTTTTTTAAATATTTTGGGAAATAATAAATAAGTTATTAAATGTAACATATTTCATTATAATTTTAGAAATACACTTAATCAAATAATGAATCAATTTAGATATGAAAGTGTAATCTATCCTATTGGATAGAGAAGGCCTATGAATTATACAATCTCTTGAAGGAAATAAATCTAATTCAATAAAATAATATATTTCACATAATATCTTGTTTCTATTCTAATGTCTTCCAAGAAACTTCAAGATAATAAAATAGAAATATAAAGTAAGACAAATTTCAGATAAATCATGATAAACAAATATCCAATCAATTAAAAAGTCAACAGAACTCAACACACTAAACTAAAAGAAAATAAAATAGATTGATAGAAAAAAATAACTATACTAAACATAACATAATTATCTAACCTAGAAAAGCCTAATGATCTAACTAAAGGAACAAAGATTAAAGCAAATAGAACAACTACATTAAGAAAAAGAGAACAAACCACTAAACAATTAAGTCTACTATTAAGTAAACTAAACAAGCATATAATTAAGAGTAAGTAATTAGACTAATTTCAAATCTAACTATTATAATAAAACAATTTAAACTAAGATTAAACCTAAAAACAAACTAATCTAATATATATATATATATATATATATATATATATATATATTACTAATTTGAAATCTAATTGAGCTTAAATTAAAACTACACAAATAATCTAATAAAATAAACTAAAACATAAATACAAGGTAAATTGAAAGACAAAATATATTAAACTAAATAATTAGAAAGAAAATAGGATAATTTAAACTTAATCTAAAATAAAACAAACTATATTAAAATTAAAGTCAATATAAAGTTCAATAACATATGCGAGTCTAGAAAGAGAGAGTCATCTTAGCAGAAAAGATAGATTTTATTTGAGAAACCAATGTATTTCTTTAAAAATACTTGAGAGACAACTTTTAAAATCAAAATAGATTAGTGAAATGTCACAAATAGTGAAGTTTTCATCATTTTTTGGGTTAAATACTTGGATTTTGCATATATGACTACAAATATCAATCATCAAAAGATGTTAAACTTGACAAACTTTAGATAATCTTTATGAATGATAATATAAAAACTAGATATACCTATGTTTCCTAATCAATTACTCAACCATAAAAAAAAGTACTATTGGGTCTATCTATAAAAGTCATGCTATTTCAGAGATGTTGCATAGAAGAGATAAAGGTAAATGATTGACTCCACAAAATGTATAAGTCCTCAATACCTATGTTGTTCCTCCTATTCAAATGAATCTTTGATTTGCTTTTATGTTTCAAATTTGGTTTGAAATAAGTTACAACTAACCTTAGTTATTAGTTTCACTTAATAAATTGACTTTAAAAGTCAATTAATTATAAATAGTTATTAGTTAAGGTTATGTTTAATTAAGACTTAAAAGTCTTAATGTATCAATTTTTGATTATAGACTAGGTACACTCTAATGGGTTGGGACCCATATCAATTACTAATAAAATAGAATAACATATATCAATAAAAATATATAAATCAAAGTTTATGAAATTCATATTTATATCAACCATAACACATATTCCAAAAAATTAACTTAAGCATATATATAAATATCATAAAATTAAAATCTTTTATACTTTCCAAAACATCATCACCAAAATATCAAAACTAAAAGTCATAATATCAATTTTGAAAGTACAAAATCTTGCCAACTAAAGTTAAACTAAAAATAAAAGTTTACCCTGCAAATATACATTAATCATTCTAGTCTAAAAGGACCTCAATTATAGGCTTCACTTGCTCATTCACACAACTATTATACTCCATCTCAACTACTATAAGATAGACCAAATTCATTCTTGAAATTATTTGAGGGGTTATCTATCTCCAACTTAATCTGTTTGAGAAATTTGACCTCAAGTAGTGAATCTATGTCATTCTGGCTATCTGATCACTTATCTGAAGTACTTGGATGAATTTAAATCATCTATTTTTTTCTAACTAAAATAAGATTATCCAAACTTAATTTCCCACATCCCAAAATAGTTTCCCTTTGAGAAGATGAAGGATAATTAGAAACTGAAGGCAAGGCAAGATTAACAAATTTTTTATCATGAGTTATCTCAATATCAAGCTGAGTGGCTCCATAAATAAGTTTTTGTTCAATAATAGGCTAAATTATTTTAGGAGTGGGTGACTGGATAGGTAAATGATGTAGATTACTTTGAAAATGGTGAGAGAAACTATTGTGTGAAGAGGTCCTAGAACCAAATATATGTCCATAAAACCCTTATTATCCCTATTATTTGCATGGTTGAAAGGCATGTTATTTAGAACATTCTAAAACTTAGGGTCTATTGCATCAAATTAGATACACATCCTAGCACCTATATGAAATCTAGGGCCAAATCTCCTAACCCTAAAATGACCATTTGGAAATTTTTATTTAGGTTCTACTGATTTACATTATCATATTTTTGAACCCATACTCTATTATCATTACTCCTATTTTATTTGGGTTTATCCCATTCAAACATCTTAAATACAATCTGATAATCAACATGTGCATATTCAAAATGAAGATTGTAGACATGTAAAACTAGCCACCGATGACTTTGCATCAGACTATTAGACCAATTTTTACCAATCATCAAACATTTAACCTAAGATTTTATATTAGTCTAAAATTTGGGTTTAAAACCTTGCATTAAATCAATTCAACCTAATAAATCAATTAAACAAGGAAAATACATACATTGCATTAATCAAAATTAAACAAATGACCAAATGCCTAAAAAGAATTAATTAACTTGCACACCCTAATCAAAATCAATTAGTAAGTTAAATCAATTTTAAATCCTAATTGAGTTCACTCACGAGTTAATAAATCAATTAAATTAATTACTAAAAAGGAAATTCAAGAGCATCTTAGAACATCTTCAAACACACTCATTACCTTTGTGAGTTGTCACTTTTGGAAAATATCTAAAAGAATATTCTAGGAATATGTCAAACTCAACCGAAGTTAATAAAATCAACCATGGTCAAATTTACCTCATTCCAAGGGATTTGAAAGCCTATAAAAACAATCCTAGATATCTTCATTTAGAAGATCTCAATCAAAGTAGAGTTATAATGAAGGAATAGATTCATGAAGCTAAAAGCCTAGTGTTATAATGCCAAAATTGAGCCAAAGCCTTCAAGCCATCAATAAAGCCAAGCATTCAAAAATGGTGCATAGATGATATGAAGTTAACCATATGTCATTTATGAAGACTTATTATGCATAAAATTATCAATCCAACCAAATTACCATTTGGAGATTTCAAGGATTTGGTAAGGAATTTGTATTTTTATGTTTATATTTCTCATTTCCTTCCATGTTTTGTTGAGTTCTTATTTGGTTTATTTATTATTATCCCTCTATGATTAGGATTAAAGGATGTTAGATTGTTAGTGAGTTTATTTTTTATTATTTTATAGACTAACTCTATACTGACCTCCCCCTTTGAGTTAAAATCCTAGATTATAAATGACATGCCCAGTGGGACATGATTATGCACCCTACATCTTTGAAAAAAAATGGATGTTAAAATAACTCATATTTTTAATCCATTTAATTTGTTTTATGAATTTTTTATAATTGTTTCTTACTAGTTTTCTCCTAATTCTCTCAAAATTTTATTAAAATCTGATTTGTAGTTTAGAAGTTATGACTATTTTAGTGACTGTCACTTTTTATTTTCTAATTTGGTAAAAATGGCTAGTACAAAGCTAATAAAATTTTGTTATTAACTATTTTGACCTAATTTTTTCTAGATAGGTGATACCTAGACCTATAAAAAATATTCAAAATTTTTGTAATAAATTTATGTATATTTTAAAAGTTATGGTTAAAATACTAACTTTATGTTTTTATGTTTTATGTGTTCGATTTTATTTGTTTTAACCTTCTAACTTATTATTTTCATGTTTCATAGGTTTAGGTTTTTTTATATTTATTGTGGTTTTATTTAGGTTCTTTTGATAACCATTTCCTAACATAATGTGTTTATATTTTATGTTTTTGCCTTCAGGTGGACATGGCATTGTTGATGGTCTTTATTGACTGATGATGATTCTACTTAAATCTAAAACCTAAGAGCTCAAAACAAAATCTCATTTGATAACACTTGAATGTGCTTATAAGTAGGGGGTTACTCTCTTGTTTTTACAAGGTCAAAAGAAACATTTGAACACAAATTTGTTTGATTTTACTAACAAACACTTCAATTTGGGTTTAAAATGAATTAATCAAATCTTTCACACTTTGTTTTGGGCTTAAAAAAAACTAGTCAAATCTCACACATTTAGACCTTTGGGCTTAAAAATGAACTAGATATTTTATATCAAGTTGTGTTTATTAAAATCCTCTTAAGTTGTCTATGAACATAATCTAAAAGTTTCAATTAGTGCATAACAAAGAACCTAATAAAAGTCTAAACTTGTTTCAAACTTGATCACATCATCTTTTGGGTATCTAAAAAGAACTTAGTTAATTTTTATGCCTTAGATGTTTTTTCAAGTTTTTAAAAGTTTATAATCAAATCCAAGGAGCTAAATTTCACAACACATTTCATTTTGGTGCCCTAAAATGAACTTAACATCATATTAGTTTACATTCTTTTTTGATCAAGTTTATTTTCATGCAAGTTGTTTGTTGATTATTTGCTTAGTAAAAAAAAGAATTGTGTGTATGCTCTCTCATATGTCACCTTTAGGAAACTTTTGAGATCAAAAGTGCCAACTTCATTACAAAATTCCTTAGTTAAAATATGTAAAATATAAGTTTTCAAAGCTCTCCACAAGACCCGCATGACTTGGCTGATCTAAAAACAACTTTTAAAGATATTTTACTTTCATTACATCTTGGCTTGTGAGGGGGGCATAATTACCTCCCACCAGTTCTTTAGGAAATCTTTGACCTAGGATTTCATCACTCAATATCATCTTTAACCCCTATCCATAGGGGGGTATATAAATTAAGATCACCCCATTAGGATCATATGTTTGTGTGGTTAAACCTTCTCCTAGCACTGGGGCTAAGCTCATGACATATGAGCACATTGGACATCACACTACACTAAGCAAGTGATGGATGTAGTGGTTGTAAAAAGGGCAAGAATTTTTTATAACAAGCCATATGATGAAGACCTAAATGACATGGTAATTCTCTTGTTTTTTGATGTGAAATTTAGTAAACATGGGATCCATCTAGAATGATTAAAAACCAATTAGTTTTAGTTAACCCCACATTCCCATACCCTTGCTAGAATTTATATGATTATACTTAGTGTATTTTAATCATTTTTACTTGGTATGTTTTGGGACTAAAAATTATTTGTTTTTTTATAACCACATCAAAAATAAGTTTGTTTATACATTACTCCTTGATTAAAGAGGTGTTATATTAGCCATTTTACACCACATTTGTGCCTTGAAATTTTTCTAAACATGTTTTTGTGTGTTACTTGTTTGAGATGGGTACCATTATGATACCCACATCATTATCAAGTTTGAGCCTTTGAGTATTTTAAATATAACATTGATCACATCATTATATCATGCTTACGTCATTAGGCTTCTCATTTTGTTTCAAGACTTTTTTGACCTTGTATCAAAAACTATTATTTCAAACTAACCAAACCATGTCATGTATGCCATTTGGATCTTGTTCATGCACTATCCTACTATACAATATTGTCTATCTTATTTAGTCCAATCATATTTTTTAACCATTAATTTTTGAATTAACCTTTTCTAATTTCAAATTCAAAAATTGACTGATTTTTTTATGCCTCACTTCATAGGGGCTGATACACAAATCTTTCTCTTTTGGTTTATATAACCTAGGTTAATCGATTACCCAAGTTTGAAAACTATCACTTGTTTATTCATTAAACCTATCCTCATCATTATTTGTGCCTTTATTTGGGAAAACATAGTTTTTTTCTCTAGGTGCCTTTTACATTATGGTTTATACCAATTTATCATATTTATGTTTAATTCTATGTATCGGGTCTATGTCAAAGTTGTTCCAACCTTGTTAGATTAAATCAAATCACATCAGCCTTTGTTTCAAAGTCTAGCTTTTGACACCATTTATCCAAAAGTCCTAGTAGATTATGTTTGTTTAATCCTAGCTTTTGACTCCAAGTTTGGAGAAATCCCTAACAACTCAACTTTTACCTTTTCTAGTTTAGACCTTATTTGGAACAATTTGGCCTAGACTTTGACATGCCAATTTTATTTAGATGTTTGACATTTTTGTGTATGGAATTTAATGTTAGATTATTTTATGCTAAGTTTTAACATAAACCATTTTTGAGATACAAATCTATTTTTAGACCACATTAGAGATACAACTCCACTTTTGACCAAGCTAGATCATGTTTGAGACCTTTATCCTTTAGACATAATTTTTCATAGTTTACAAAACTCTAAGCCTTTTTGTTTTTAGATCTTTCATCATTTATGTGGATATGACTAGATATACTTATGGTGGAGTCATGTGCAATCCAAGTTATGATAGAATGGCCACAAAAATTAACTATAAGCAAATGCTTGCTTACGATCCAACTCAAGACCTTGATTGGTATGAAGAGGCTTATGAGGAGGAATTTTTTGAAGACCCAACTATAGACAATGCTATTTAGGAGATAGATCCTTACCATATTTATAATAATCAATACAAGGAACACAATCAAGAACCAACTTATGACCCAACTCAAGACTTTGATTAGGATGATATGGTTTCTAAGGAAGACTTGGATGCTTTGGCTTAGGTGAGAAATCAACCTCCATGATGCCCTTTCATTCTATGATCATCAGCTACCCCAAACCCTCTTTTGGATTATATTAGCTACCAAGCTCCATAATATATAAGGAATACCATTACTATACCAAGATCTTATCCTTTGGCTTATACAAGCAACCAAACTCCATAATGCCAAACCATTTATATACTAAGACCCCATCCTTTGGCTTATGCAAGAAATAAATCTTGAAAATGCGCTTCCATCATCCTAGGACCTATTCATTTGGATTTTGTGAGCAATCAAGATCCACACTATCCTATTATTATCATTTCAAGACTTTATCATTTGGCTCATGCGAGTAATCTAGATCCATAATAACCTACCATTATCTAATTACTGATCAATGTTGAAATTTTGCCATATGTTCCCCACTTTAAAAATCCCTAGCCAATCCAACCTAAATATCAACCAATCCAATCATGATCACAACCTATCATTCAACCATCAAGCCATAAATCAAGCCAAACATTTAATAATGGTGCATAGAGGAGATGATGTTATCCATATGTCATTGATGAAGACTTCTTATGGATAAAATAAACAATCCAATATAATTATAATTTGGAGATATCAAGAATTAGTTAGGGAATTTATGTTTTTATGTTTATATTTCTCATTTCTTTTCATGTTTTGTTGATTTCTCATTTGGTTTATTCGTTACACTCCCCCCATGATTATGCATAAAATATGATAGATTGTTAGTGAGTTCATTTTTCATTATTTTTGAGACTAAATCTACACTAACCTCCTCCTTTGAGTTAAAATCCTAGATCACAAATGGCACACCCGATGGGACACTACACTACATTAAACAAGTAATGGATCTAGTGGTTATAAAAAAAAGACCTTTTTACAAGAAGCCATATGATGTAGACCCAAATGATGTGTTGCTTCTCTTATT
The DNA here is from genome assembly GCA_037957365.1 of Torreya grandis. Lineage (NCBI taxonomy): Eukaryota > Viridiplantae > Streptophyta > Pinopsida > Cupressales > Taxaceae > Torreya > Torreya grandis. The sequence continues at coordinate 229,204 of JARHVA010009134.1, forward strand.
TACTAATGTGAAAGTTAATAGAGATGGGATCTTTATAGAATGATAAAAAACCAATTAGTTTTAGTAAACCCCACATTGTTATACCCTTGATAAGATTTGGATGATTATACTTAGTGTATTTTGGTCATTTTTGCTTTGTGTGTTAGAATAAAACTTTTATTGTTCAAACTATGTAATTTGATAAGTCATGAGTCCACATCACTCCATTATTTGAGGAGGCATTACACCATCTATATGACACTTTGATTTAACTTAACAAAGATTACCTTTTTGTGACAAAACATTGGGAGTAGCACTTGATTGAGGAGGGTACCTTTACACTTCCAAAATCATTTCAAAATCTTATGCCTTTGAAGTCTTGAAACATAAATCATTTTGCACATCATCTTTAAGGAGTGATAACACCGTTAGGCTACCCATTTTGTTTCAAAAGACTTGTCTTGTTTCATCTTACGTCTGCATTATCATTTGTTTGCAACCAATCACTTGAGCCTTATTGAATCTTGGATTAGCATGGTCATGTTGTTCAAATATTTCTAGCTCTTTGTCATCAAATTTATAGTTTATCCTTAGTTGAGTCCTTGATTAACTATTACAAGTTCGTATTCAAAAATTGATTGATTCTAATTTAGACCTCAATTCATGGGGTTGATATCTAGACCTTCATCTTTTGGGTTATGTAAATTGGGTTAATTCATCACTCAAATTTGGAAAATTATATTCTTTTGTGCTTTTATTTTGGTCAAATCAATTTATCTTCAAACATCTCTTGTTTAGCATCTTATACCAATCATATCATGTTTTACGCCTAGAGTCATATACCTTGTCTATGTTAACCTATTATAAGTTTGTTAGATTAATAAATCATCCTTTTTAAGTTGATATTTTGCTACCATTTGGCCATTAGTCCTCGTATATCCTATTTGAGCCTATCTTTTGACTCTACATTTGGATAAAAGACCTAACAACTTTTCCCTTTAGTAGTTTAGACACACTTGGAACACATTTTGACATTAGACTTTGGTAGTTTGATTCTTAGGTAATTTTGTGTGACCTTTGCATGTATTAGACACTTATCATTTGTCATTTAATGTTACATTTTTTCTATCAAGTCTTTGCATAGACATTTTGAATATTCATCTTCACCTTTGACTAAGCTAGATCATGTTTGAACCCTTTGTCTTTACAAAAAGCATAGCTTTTCTATATTTTATAGAACCTAATCCCTTCTCTTTTTGTGAAATATTTGTCATTTAAATTGAACATCAATCACTATACACATAGTGGAACTATGTACAATTTAGGTTATAGAAATCCTTTCACATAAGGGAACTTTATAGAAAACCCTACTGAAGACAATGTCATTTAGGAAAAAAATTATTATCCACCCCAAAACATTCAACCAGGGGGACAAATTCAAGATACTTTAGCAAACCATTTGGTTAGTACACCTCCATATACAGAGCAAGATCAAGAGATAATGGCCCAATACTTATCAATCATACTATCAATTGTAAAAAGTACTCAACAATAACATTATAAAATCATAATGCCATCAACATATGATCCCAATAGAATAATAGAGGTAGGGTATGAAAGCCTACAAAATATAGAAGGAAGGCCTCCCAACATGTTTTACAATAAAACTCATGAATAGTTTTCTTCTAGCAAGCCTAATGCCATTGTTCCAATACCTTATCAAAACCCCCATGTGATTATCCCACAAATAGGTCCTATGGATGACCACTTATATAAAATACATCAATCATACCAGACATATCTAAATTTAGCACATAACTTCACTAATATGGCCTTATCAAATGCACCTCTTATTAATCTGACTCCTCAAATAGAAGTTTTAATAGATTTGATAGGTCAAAAAAATTAGGGTTTAGACCCATTTATGTAAAACACTTTAGTATAAACCATGTTCAATACACCTATTATAGAGAAAATATCTTCAAATTCTATGTTAGATACTGAGCAAAACATACAGGATAAGTTTCAAGCAATGTCCAATTTCAACCAAAGTGGTGTTGTAAAATAGATAATCAATCAATAATAAAATGTGCCTTTAGCAAGAACCATTAGTGGTTTTCAAAATCAAAGAGTAGGATTTTCTATGTACTAACCTCAACCAACTATGTTTAATACCCAACTAGTTTCTTCTTCAAGTGCATAACCAACATGATTAAGTAGCTAGCTAACAAGCAATGCCACACTACAACAAAATGTGTCAAATCTTACTCCTCCCCAAAATGTGATGAGTATTATTTCACAACATCAAGTACAATCAAGTATCCTAATGAAACAAAGTCCAAAGACATTTCCACCTCAACAAGGGACAACCAATGTTCCACCTTGCTAGGTAATAACAAACATACATCTTACCTCATAGGCAAATATACCAATCCAAAATCAAATGATGTCCAATCAACAACATTTTCATATTGGTCAGTGATAGGTACCAAATCTCTAACATGAATCCACTTTTCAATAGGTATTCATGAAAAAAATAAGTTCTAATGTTCCTCAAGTACCTTCTAAGTAGTAATTGCCTTTTATGTAAAATGTACTATAGGTTCAGAGATAGGGTCTTGGCTCACAAGTTCCCACTCAACAACAAGACTTGAATAGTTAATAACAAGTCCCTATTCAACCACAATAGGTACAATATGGTTATATCCCTCCATCCTAGCCCAATATCCACAGAATCAATCATACATATCTAACCCCAAATAAAATGTCACACTACCATAGGTACAATTAATTATTACACCCTAATCTGTGCATGTGCATTCTAGGACCATTCCCTAGCCAATACAACCTACCCTAGGAAATCCCTTCATCATATCATATTCAAAGTCATCCACTTGTGAACACCCAACCATTAACCTAAGCTAATATTCTAATGAGTTCCTTGAGTAAGAATTACAATAAATGAAGGATACAATTGCCACTATCTAAGATAAGAAATAGGTTTAAAAGGTCAAATTGGATAATGTGTTCATATAGTTTTTAACATGGAGTACTTATAGATTCCATTCCTTCTAGGATATGAGCCACCTAAGTTTGAAAAATATAGGGGGAAAGGTGACCCCAAACCACATATGATGAAGTTCTTTTTTTCATGTCAGCCAGTGGTATATAGTGACATTTATTTGTTATTGTTATTTCCAAGGAGTTTAATAGGACAAGCCTTATAATGGTTTTTGAAACTACTAAAGAACTCAATTTTTAACTTTGATGATCTATCAAATAATTTTGTACAACACTTCTCATATAATCTTGAGCATGAGATTTCATTGGTCAACTTAATGCAAGCAAATCAAAAATCAAGTGAAAGCTTCACAAGTTATCTACAATGATGGAGAGTCCTTGCAAGCTGCTTTACCCATAGTCTACCAAATAAGCAACTAGAAACTATGTCTACCAAAAATCTACATAGTGAAATATCCTACTATCTAGAGTTGTAATGTGTGCATACGTTCAAAGATATCATCAACAAAGGTTTAGTGATCAAAAGATCCATTATTAACAAAGGGATAATTAGACTAAACTCAACCAATTATAAAAATGGAAAAAACCAAAATCAAACCAATAATTAGCATCAAAATTGAACCCAAATGAAGCATCACGACTGGCATAGGCTAATAACAATTATAAGCTAAAATAGTTTAACTGCAACAAGAATGTTGTCAAGAATGGAGTAATAAAGTCACACCATGTCTAAATAGTGTAAATGCCATCTACTTAGCTAGTGCCACATTTTCACTGTACTCCTACCCAATAACCTCTTCAACAATCATAACATCCACAACAAGCACAATTTAGGCTAGTGCAATAAATGCAACAATTACAACAGCCTTTGACTTTACAAAACCCACCTATTCATTATCCTTTTACCAACCTTGCAAAACCTGTAAAAGCAGTATTTCAAAATATCATAGTAGCTAACCTAATTTGATACCTTGTTTGAAAAGAGTAATATCATGAGGGTATATACATGCTAGATTGGTACAAGCGAAAACAATTCTCTAAGTTTCATAGGGTTAAAGGCCATAATTTACAATGTTGTGTGAAAATCAAACATTTCATTCAAAATATGTTGGAGAATGGTGAGATCACAGTGGATAATGGAGATTCCACATCTAATTATAACCTTGGAATCTATCAGAACCCATTTCCTCAACACAATAATTAGCCAGTGTAATAATAACAACAATAATGACATCAACAACAAAGGCTGAATCAATAAAATCAATATCAAAACCAATAAATCCAAACTACTAGAGAGAACTAAGCCCAAAATAGTGGCCACAACAAGCAAACCTACCATGCCATTATACATGACTATAACTTTATTGTAGGTCATATCTAGGGAGGTAGTGTTAACACCATTTCCATCAATCCTAGACCAAATTTTAGCCAAACAAGATCATTTCTAGTAATACAAAATCAATCCAATCATTATGGTAACCCTTCTTTGAATTGAGACCACACATAGGCAAAACAGTAAGTAGGGATTCCCATGTTAGGACTTTATATTGATAACTCACCATTCACCCATGACCATGCTTAAGTGCATTGATGACCAAGGCTTATCTTATCTGGATCCCTCTACCATCATTAATTAGAAATAATAGTCATGTATCTAATCCTAATTGTGTAATCACAACTCAATGATCTAAAATTACCATACCAAGACCACAACCACCTACCACTTCACCCATCATCCAACCCACTGTTTAGCCTTAGAATAAGCCATTTAACATTGTTAAAGAAAAGACATTTGATATAGTGGAATAATTGTAAAAGACACCAACACAAATCTACATTTTAGATTTGTTATGCATGTCAATAGTCCATAATAAAATATGGAATGACATATCCCTTGACCAATTTGAAGCTTTGGTTAGACACAGCTTCAACCCAACAAGTCACATTCAACCAAAGTGATATGTCACCTCTTAGCCCACTACATAGCAATCCATTATACATTAAAGTATATATAATGCATCCCAAAGTGAAACATGTCCTTATAAATAATGGATCAAGTCTGAACATAGTGTCTCTCAAGCTCATCAAGATTCTTGGGTACATAATGGTATATCTTCAAGCATTAAAATTCACCATCAAAGCATAAAATAATCAAGAGCATAAATCATAGGGCACCATTAGCTTTCCAGTTATCATTGGGACATTAACTCATGATACCCTTTTCCATGTTTTGGATCTTGATTTGTCATACAATATGCTTTTAGGTAAGCCTTGGTTACATGAGATTCATGTAGTCCTATTGACATTGTACCAATGTATCAAGTTTTCCCATTTAGGGATGGAGGTTAACATTGCAAAAGATTTACATCCATATGAGCATTGTAAACATCTAGAGGCTATGTTATTAAGTTACAACTACTATTTTATCATGAATCCATCTAATAAATAGGATAAGGGGAAAGAAATAATCCTTGAATTACCAAAGGACAACTACATTGATCTTAATACCCTTGGTTCTCTCAATCACATACCACCTCCTGAAGTATCTAATCATTTTACTATATCAGCTAATGGCCTAGGAGAGTACTTGAATCATGATACATTTCATATTGTAAAGCTTCCTGAAAACCCAAAATCATTTGGAAGACCTTAATTTATGCCACACATGAACTAGTAAAGAAAGGGTAAAGGCTACATTCATAATCTAAGACCATTCATTTTCATACTAGCTTCTATCCTAGAACAAGACCCTCTCAAAGGAGATGATTCATAATTGTATAATGATAATTTGGATGATTATTATAATAAACCCAAGTATCTCATTCCTAATCACATCATGGAAAATCAAGATTATGAAGGAAGGGGCCTCAAACCAAATCTACAAGGAATGCTGGAGCATATTTCTATGAGAAAGTATGAAAGACCATATAGAATTGGATTTAAACCACCTAGGGGTGACCCCATATACCCTATTCATGTTCCATCACCATCGAATAGTGATGAGGATGCCAATAATGAAGTAGAGTTTGATCATAGCTTATTCTATGACTCAGCCCAAACCAACCTATTTGATAATCATACCATTTTAACACTTGACCCAATCATTCATAGTAATCCCCTACCATTATATTATCCCTAAATATAAGATTGGGAAAAAAGAGAGGCACACATACCAATTGATGAGTTTCAAAATGATGAAGCATTCTATGATTTTCTAGGCCTTAGGGATAATGTTTTGTTGGGAGATCATAAATCAAGATTCTCAATCAAATTGGATCTTGAAACCTATTTTGGATAATGGATGAACACCCTTATCCAAAATCAAATAAATAAAACATTGAGGTCTCAAAGTGAAAACCTCTTTGAAGCACTTTTTGACTAGGGAAATAGTAAAGATAAAGGCCAATCTAGTCATGAAAACCTATTTCAGGTATAATTAGATGGGGGTGCTCAACATTATTCATATATATACCAAGATAACACCAATAACAAACTTATCTATGGGTCCAAATTTATTATTTAAGAGCATCAGGATTTTGAGCAAATTATACAAAAAACTAATAATGATGAAGTAGATGCATGGGAGGTATGATTATAGATCCATACTTTCCACTTTTGTCAGTATTACTATAAATAAAAATCTATAAATAAACTTTCTATATTTTACTCATTGTAAATATATAAACAATATTTTATAATATAATTGATCCAATAGATCTAGGAAGTTATTCTTAGTATATTTTAAGTGGATTCTATAATGGATGATTCTTCCTATTGAAACCATCAATCACCTATTTTTTAGGTCCACTAAAATTAGGATATTTATTTTTATAACAAAATATTAGTTAGTAAGATCTATGGATCTATAGTTGTAGCATTATATAGATGCATATCTTTATGTCTTAGAAAAAGGAGTATCATTAAATTATTTAGTTGATAGTTTAAAGTAATACTATAAAGTTACATCTATATTCATGTATTCTAACTTGATCAATTAATGAAGATATCTACAATTTTTAAGAATAGAGTTTATTTCCATTCCTATTCCTAAGGTGAGCAAGGACCCACTCTCTTTAGGAATAAATAACTTGTTTTGACTAGAATTTATGTGTATTTATAGTTTTAGTTATTATAAGTGTATTTCATTCTTATAACCTACAACGAAATATATTTAAAATTCTAAGATTGAAGGTAGTATCAGAAACTATTGTGTTTATCTTTTTAGTAGAGCATTTAAATTTAGTAGAGTGTTTACTTTTAGTAGTGTGTGTATTTCAGTGAATTAGATTACTTTCATTTCCATCACATAGTGTTTCAATTCTTCATGTGTGATTCTTTATTACATAATCAAGTCTTTTCTAGAATAGATTAGATTATATATTTAGAAGATAGACAACCCTCAAATGATTTTTGTAAGACCTATAAGCATAAACCTTATTGTAGATAGGTTTGGATGCCAACCCTAGTTTGAATGACATTAATAGAAAAGTTAGTTAAATGAAGGGATAGATGATATACATCATTTTTGGTGTTGTTTGCTGGGATAATTAGGTGTTAATAAGGTAACGCTTATTGATCTATAGTAAAATTAAAAAAACATTAAAAATTCAATTTTTAAAAAAAAAAAAATTAGATTTATGAACTAACTTAAAGACACCAAAGGAAAGTTCATCTCCAAATATCCTAAGATAGGACTAAAAGAGGAAAAAATAAAATATTTTACTAAGAGATCCAAGATTATAAGAAAAAAATTAAATCACACTTAGAGAATCCTTTTGATTTATCCCCAGAATTAGGGTCATCCTTACAAATAAACCCTATACGAAGAATCACATTTAGAAGATCTTCTCTTATATGAAGAATTAACCCTGAGGATCCTTTCTCTAGAATAGTAGATCTTGGACTTTAATCTTTGAAAATCAATAATTAATAAATTAAATCTCTAATATAGGTTGGGAAGAAGAAGAAACATAATCCATGGTTAATAATCAAAGAAATGTGGAAAATCTTAAAGAAAATAGAATGTAACAAGACATAACCTTTTCCTTTCCTATAGTTATAGATCCAATAGATCAAACCTCTATTAAGAACATTTCACATCCAAATCTACCCACATTTAGGCAAAAATCCTCAGAATATCCATATAAATTCTTCTTTGAATTTAAAGTGTTATGTTAAACCTATGATTATACAACTAATAATCAAAAACATAAATTATTCCCTTCTACACTTAAGGAGTTATCCATGAGATGGTTTATGGGCCTTCAAGTTGAATTTATTAATACATGGAAAGACATTAAAATTGCATCAATATTACTATAGGAAAAAGACTTTTTCAAGATTAAATAGAATGAGGATGAAACTTTAGAGGAATATTTGGATAGGTTCACATTTGCTCATAAATACAATGGTTATCCACTTACAAAAGAAGTAGTTAAGATGGTTTTCCTTAGGGTGCTATATGATAACTATATAAATGCTCTGAACTTGATGGGTAGATGATATATTGTAAAATTAACATTTCACTAGATCTCATACTTGTGCACTAACTACTCTAGGACAAAACCAAACATTAAGAAAGGAAAACTAGGTAAGATAAATGAAGTTAGTTAATTGATGGAGGAGTTTTCCAATTTGAAAATTGATAATTTGGTCCACTTAAACACTATATTAGATGGCCTTCAAGCCAAAGCCAATTCAACCAAAAAAACCTTATCCATCTACTGCCCAAAATGTAAGTTAAAACATGCTCTTAGAGGTTATCCTCTAGATAAAACAGAGATATATGGGATATGTGATAGTAAATATCATGACACAATCCATTTCACTCATTTACCTATTTTAAAAATTCAATTGAAATAGAATACACAACTCATAGAAGACTTGAATTATATTCAAAGACAATCTATCTCCATAAAACCAAAGACAAGGTTATTTTGGTCCAAGGAATCCAATTAATCCATGGATGACACCTTGGATTACTCATACACCTAAACCTATGTGGAGACAAGTACATCTAGCATATACCAATCAAGAATGGATGACGCCTCAACCTTCGATTATGCCTCAAGAACCATGGATGCCCCAACCATAGTCATAACTATGGGTAAATACATAGTGGAATGTCAATCCATAGTTTAACTCCCAAAGAATATTTCCACCATAACAAGCTTTAATGGAACCTCTTATTGCTCAACCTACATAAAAGGTTAATTATCCATAATTATCTACTCAATTGGTGTCTAAGCCCGAGAATAAATCTTCAGCCCCTATTCATGTAAATGAACAAGGAAAAATTATGAATGTAGGAGCTATTAAATTTGTAAACATTCAACTTAGTTAGGTATAATGATTCAAAATCCCCCTATCACCATTTCATAATTGCATAATTAAAAACCAAAAATAGATCCACCTTAACCCATAATCAAAAAAACAATAATTTGATAAAAATATAGAGAACATAGAGGAACATATTACTACTCATCTGCGTATTCTTTTTCCTGATAGATTGAATGAAGTTGAGAATAAGAGTCTTATTTAATTCAAGAATTGAGAAAATTAAACATTGAGATACCCTTGTTACAAGCTATCAAAACTATTCTAGAATTGAATAGAGTCATTAAAAACCTATGGGTCAAGATACCTAGGAGAAATAAATAATACCCAAAAACCATACATGTGGATGATAAATTGGTTGATCTTTTAGAAATAAAATTATTTTTACTTAAATATACAGACCCAGGTAATCTATTCATAATAGTAATCATAGGGAAAACATAAATACCTAACATTTTAGTAGATTTGGGTACAACAATTAAAATAATGACAAATAATACTTTATAGACATTATTTTTTATGGAGATGAAACCTACCTTCACCATTATCCTAATGGATGATCAATCAATTGTTAAACTACAAGGAACTATAGAAGGTGAGGAAGGAAGGTGAGGAAGGAGAGGAAGGAAGGTGAAAGGTCATCATGGTCATCATAGGTTCTAAGAAAGGTGACGAAGGAGATGTATTGAATAGTTGAAATGAGGTTGGAGGTCTTTTGGATACACTTTTTCTTTTTATTCAAAGTGAAGGTGAGTATTAAATGTTTTTAATAACTCAAAGAGATAAGGAGATAGAGGTGAAGTCAAATTTCATCCAAAAACTTGTTACACACACCTACAAGCATCTTTGCACCTAAAATAATCACCTATAGGTAGGGGCATCTCAGCCCAAGAAAGAAAAAACTTAGTTATTAAATGGTTTCCATGGCTCCAAATTAGTTTTGTAGAACCATGACCAAATGGATAAGGTTATATGAACCTACAAACATGGTTTAGAGGTAAAACATCTTAGTATAGGGTAATGACCTTGGTTTTGAGGTTCAAATGGTTTTTTAAGGATTAGAAAGAAGAGTTTTGGTTAAAACACATGGTGTGTGACTTCAAAATGGATTCAATTAACCTTTCACTATAACCAATGTCCAAGGAGAAAAGACACCTACAGGGTTTCATCAAGCTCAACACAGTTGACTGTGTTGATAGAGAATGAGAAGGTTAGGTTTCTTGAAGTGGACTTTATCCAAACATGATAACATAGGTATAAATTTTTTATAATTTACCTCAAACCTTTATATATGGTATTTACACACTAGTACCAAAGCCTAATTGAGGACATAAACACCTGCAGGGATAGAAAAGTAGGGTTTCTCAGTCAAAGGTAGGAATGACTGAAATTGTGAATTCAAAGTGGTTGTAAAAAAATTAGAATAAGTTGAATGGATGAAATAAGTTTTTGAACACCTTCATTATAACCATGAGGACATTTTTTATGTGATAAATAGCCTTAATATCTATCTACTTAGGGTTTTCAGAGTCAATTTGCACCTACAACCAACTATGTTTAACTGTGTTGACAATGAGCTAGCACAAGACATTCATTATTGATTGGATAAGTATAAACATGAATGAAATCCAAAAAACGTGTATATGGACCTAAGGAACTATATAAATATTTCAAACATTTATTCATAAATATATTCTATAGGTGCCTCTTCAAAATTGAAAGCATAGTCTCACAGTCTGCCTTGGAAGGAACCAATCTTGGAATTTAAAGTTTTGAAAGGTCAAATAGATTGACCTTGGCCTAAAATATAGTGTGGAGGGTCCTAAATAATTTATTAAAACCATAAAATTTTCATTTTTCTTGAGATAACAAGGGAATTACCCCCTATTTTATCTTAGATAGGGGTATTTCCCTCATGCATTCACTGTCAGTTTGAGGAAGAAGGGTGTTAGAGTGAGGTAAAAAGTTGAGTATAACTTCAAAGAGGTGTAGGAGGATAAATTAAACCAAGGAAAATATTTTAAAATAATCGAGGGAAGAGTACCAATATAAAATGTCTAAACCTATAAAGTTGCAAACAGGGTAGTTGTGCATAGTAAGGTGTTGAGCCCAAATGAGAGGACATATTCACCTATAACCTTGGTTGAAAAATATAATATATTGGATAATGTTTTTGAGATGAAATTATATGTGTTAAATCTATGTTTATGCAAGGAAAACATCAAAAAAGGGTAATTTTGAGTAAAGGTTTTAGGTAAGCCTATTAGACATAGCGAAACCTAATGTCCAAATGAAGAGTCACTTTTACTTCTAGATTTTAATGAGAATTAAAACTCATTAGAGCATGTTACTAGGATTTAATTAGGTATTTTAAAACTTAAAAATTGAAAATAAATCCTTAGGCAAATCAATTTTGGCTTGAGACCATTTTTAGGCCTGTGCAATAAAGGAAAAGAGCTCATTAGAGTAACTTTGGATTTCATATCTTATTAGAGGTTTTTCATGTGAATCTAAGAATGTTAGAGGAGTTATAAAGGGTCTTTAAAAACATTATTATGGAATTTAGTGTTAGGTTGGATGTGAAAATTTTATGAATAATGCTTAAGACCAAAAATAGGTCTAAAACCCTTGCTAGAGACCTGATTGGGAAAATGGAGTTGGAGATGCAATCTAATGGACCAGTTTGACCAGAATAGCTATTAGACCTTGGAAAATAATCCCTCAAGTTGTTTCACATGTCAAATAGCTATACAAACCCATACAAACATGGTAAAAATAGGTTATTTTTGACCATTTTTGTGTTTTATAGGCTACAAGATAATTTTGAAGGTGCACTCACTTATTTATGGCACTAAAGCCATACTTCCCATTGAGGTTGAGTTGCCTTCATTACACATATATTTAAAAAATGTTCTTTATGATAATTAATATTTATTAAATCACTTGTAAGAGCTATATTTACTTGATGAGAAGTGCATGGATACTGTGAATAATTTGTAGGCTTGTTAGAACTGACTTCAGGGTCAATACAATCAGTGTGTAAAACATAGAACATTTGAACTTGGTGATCTTGTCCTAAAAGAGAACCAAAAGAATACCACAACCAAAAATAAGTATAAAAAAAAGTTAAACCCAACTAGGTGGGTCCTTTCATCATCACTACAAACTATGGCACTAGAACACATAGGCTTACCACACCAAATGACAACAAACTTGATGAGCCAATGAACATTATTCACCTCAAACAGTACTATACTTGAGTAACTTGATGTATTGTCTATAAGGACCATTTCAAGTTGTACTATATTATCAGTATTATTCTTTATACCATTTTCAAACTATCTATTCTACCATCCTCTTATTTTGACATTCCAACCAGAATATTCAACCATTCCATTCCTACTAGACCAAACATGTTTTAAATCCTATCAACCTAGCCCATTTGACCTTGGTTCATCCATTGTTTTCACATTTTCAGCATATTGAATCAAATTAGTTTCAACAGTTATTTCAGGTATTTTAGATAGAGGTAGTATTTTAGAGCAGTATGATAGAAGTTTTTGAAATTACATCCATCATTTTTTATTCCCTTCTTATCAAGTTTTTTTATGTGATCTTGATTATATCGCTTGCTAGGGAAAATTATTGTGCACCAGTCTTGATACTGATTATATTTCCTTCTGGGGTAAATTGGTATCATTAATCTATTAGCTATATCTTAGTTATAACCACCTATGGGCAAACTAGGGGCAACATTTGTTTATTGTGCATTAAAATATCACTTAGCAATTCATGTTTCATACTATGCCATCATACCAATTGTACCTATTTTATTTTAATTAGCTACTACACTAGTTAGATTCCTCCACTATGAGGTGAACTACTATGAACTAAAACCATTTTAAGACTATGTGGGTCATGTTTGATTCATGTTAAGGTTAACTAAGTTCCCCTTCAACCATGCTCTGCCATTTTATGAGAAACTTCATCCATGCTCTCTCCATTTTGTGAGCATAATTTTAAGTTATAATTCTCTCACCATTTTGCAAAAAACTTTAGCCACGCTTTCACCATTTTACAAGAATCATTTATAGTTATAATGCTCTCATAATTTTACAAGCGACTTCAACCATGCTCTCACCATTTTGTGAGCATAATTTCAAGTTATAATGCTCTCATCATCTTATGATCTTTGACCATTTTAGTATCTTTTCATTCTCGATTGAGTTGAGATGCTTAAAAAATTCTAAGAACATTTGAAAATTATTTTTAAAAAAATAAAAAACATTGATCACTTCTTTGCCTTAAAGATTTTGGGAACCCTCACTAAGTTGCAAAAAAATCACTTTTTCGTTAGTTTCCCCATCATTTTTTACATTTTATCCTACACTATCACTATTTTGTGAGTTCATCTTTATTCTTTTATCACATCCATCATGTTTTTCTATCAATCATCATTTTCTTCCCATTTCCTATGAGGACTACATTTGGCCTAAAGTTTTATTGGATCATCATATCCATGGAACTATATAGGTAGCATCCATGTGCCTAGTTCATATGGAGATAGCTTGGCCACCCCCTTACTTTTATTATATTCCCTCATCTTGTTTGTTTGTTCATTTATCACCTAGTTTTTAGAGGTAATGTTCAGCATGTTGTTTATACTAACACAGGGACTAACACTTATTTGTTTCTTTGTTTGTCTTTTTTTTTTCTTTATTTGTTTATTTTATTCATTTGTGTGTACCTATTTGTTTACTTTAAAAAAATTGGCCTTGATTCATTCTATGTATGTTCATTGGGTGATTCCCTACATATTATTCTTGAATCTATCCATATTCAAAAGTCTACATTATCATCATGGTTTTTGTCATCAATGCAATTATTTTACATTGAGTATCAAATATCGAGATTCAATCCTTATGCATATTTTGGCCAAACCCCATGGTGTTCTATCATGATACCTACAATAAAATACTACAACAAAAATTAGTTTTGAGAGGTCTAAAACATCAATGCAACATCACCATCTCCTTGACATCGACATCAGAAATAATCTGAATCATATCCTAATTATACCCCAAATCGATTAATTAAGTAACAAAATAATTTCAAGATTTGTTAGTTTAAATGAGCATCTCTCTACTAGTAGGTTGTCCCAATTCATCTTTATCCTTTGTATCAAGTTATCAATCATCAACCATCAATCATGTTTTTAATAATCAGGGTATACTACATCAGCATTGTACATTGTCCCACATGCATTATTAATGATTATATCACTTTTTAGGGAAAATCATTATGTTATCACCAATTTCCTTTCTTGTTTGTCTATCCTAACTAGGGTAGCTCCATCTTCTCAATGATTATATTGCCTGATAGGGCAAATCATTAAATTATCATACCACATTGCCACTATAGGAGTACAATGCTTATAACCACCTTTAGGAAAACAATTGTACATCATCCCACTCACATTTCTTAGTGATTTTAACCAAATTTTGGTGAATCATTGTGTTGTCACCCCATCATCTTAATTTTTTTGGTCCATTCACTTTGCTTTTTTCTTTTGAAGGACCATTTGTCGACACACTTGCCAACTGCTCCATGGAGGGGTAGATATAGTTCAATAATTACCATTGAAGTCATAAGAATAAAGAACCATTTTATTCTCTAAATATATGTTACTATGCTTACAACTTGTAACATCTTCTCAAATAAGGGAAAATTATAGACATGTAAAACTAGCCACCAATGGCTTTACATCAGACTATTAGACCAATTCTCACCAATCATCAAACATTTAACATAAGAATTTATATTAATCTTGAATTTGGATTTATAACCTTGTATTAAATCAATTTGACCTACTAAATCAATTAAACAAAGCAAATACACACATTTAAATAATCAAAAATAGATAAATGACCAAATACCTAAAAAAAGAATTAATTAACTTGCACACCCTAATCAAAAGAAAGTTTAATCAATTTCAAATCCTAATTGATTTCACCCATGAGCAAATAAATCAATTAAATCAATTACTAAAAAAGAAATTTAAGAGCATCTTAGAATATTTTAGAACATACTCATTACCTTTGTGAGTTGTCACTTTTGGAAAATGTCTAAAAGAATATTCTAAGAATATACTAAACTCAACTGTGGTCAGATTTTACCCATTCCAAGGGATTTTAAAGCCTATAAAAGCAAGCCTAGATCTCTTCATTTAGAAGAGCTCAATCAAAGTAGAGTTATAATGAAGGAATAGATTCATGAAGCTAAAATCCTAGTTGTTTTAATGACAAAATTGAGCCAAAGCCATCAATCCATTAAATAAATCAAGCCATCAATCAAGCCAAGAATTCAAAAATGTTGCATAGAGGAGATGAAGTTAGCCATATGTCATTGATGAAGACTTATTATGCATAAACTAAGCAAGCCAACTGAATTACCATTTGGAGCTATCAAGGATTTGGTAAATAATTAATGTTTTTATGTTTATATTTCTCATTTCATTCCATGTTTTGTTGAGTTCTCATTTGGTTTATTCATTATTCTCCACCAATGATCAGGCCTAAAGGATGTTAGATTGTTAGTGAGCTTATTTTTCATTGTTTTTTAGAGTAACTCTATATTAACCTCCTCATTTAAGTTAAAATCCTATATCACAAAGACCAACTATATTTAAAATAAATAGTCACTTATAAAAGTCCAATATCATCAAATAATATGCACTATCTACTGACTATAAAAACTAAATTGTTTCCAAAAAATCTCAAACAATATTCAATTTAATCACATTAAAATCCAATTAAAAATTAAAATTATATATTCATCATTTTACTTTTATAATATTCCATCAAATCTTATGATTTTATAGTTACTATCTGAATATTATCTCAAAAGATAAATTGAGTTGACTCAAAATTTGAAAGCAAGATTTTCATAAATTCTATTTTTAACAAATATTTCTCAATCTAAGATACTTATTTTCCACGTGTTGATCAGCAAAATATTTTATCAACTTATAATTTTATAAAATATAGATAACTTTATGTCCCAAAACAATATTCTACTAACACTTCCTTATTACTATCCTCTACAGGCATTCTCTTAAATAAATCTCAATAAGAACCCTTCAATAAAGAGAATATTTGGCATATCTATTTTATTTTAATTTTATTATGTCTAAACCCAAAGAGCTTGTCATAGTTTTTCAAAATCACCAATTATTTTGAACCTTAGCTTCAAAAAAATTCCAAAACTTTAAATATTAGGTAAAATTTCAAAAATAGCTTCATTATTTTTTGGATTTAACTTACTAAATTTCTATATGCATATCTATATAAATATAGTTGCATTTATATGTTCAAACCATTTTATGACATCATCTCTATATTATGGTTGAACATACTCATTCAAATATTATAGGTTAAAAAACCCAAGCACATGAACTTTAATAATCAAGACTTCAAAATAACAAGTCTTTTGAAAACTAGAACCCTATTATGCCTAGATTCTAAAAACCCAAAACTGAAGCACAAAATCTAACAAATATAGTTTAAAGATGACACATAATATTTGAAAAGCTTTCATCTAAAGATGAAATTTATTTTAATTTTCATATATACTCATGAACCATTTAGAACATGTCAAACATATACAATAAACCCTTTTATCACCTCTTTACAATGGACCTGTAACTTATCCAAGTTTGTAAATCTTCATAAAATAAATATAAATCTTTAATATCAAACAAAATCTTATCAAACCCATAAACCTTGTGAACATATCAATTTATCTAGCATTTAATGATTCACAAAAACCTAATATGCATAAACTTATGATTTCTAAAGACTGAGACATCAAAATTTTAAACATGATAACCTGTCAAAACCATAATTGAAACACAAATCTTGAGGAAACCTTCATTATTTCCAAATTTCAACACACCATATTTCCTCAACATAACCTATAGAGTTTATTTTGAACTAAAACCAACATGAATGATCATAAACCATCAAAATATTTCAAATATCCATGAATATATATGTGGAGTATGTTCATAAACAAAAGTCTCAATGAAACCTTCTTAACTATAGATGTTTCAAAACACACCATCAAACATTTTTATGGATATATTACTGATAGGACCTCAACATTATAAAACAAAGAAAATCCTCAACCATTCAAGAAAACCATGTTCATAACCTTTATTTTTATCTCATCTTCTGCTAAGAATAGATCAAACCAAAAAAAAATTATTTCAAAATGTCATGCACAAAAGTGACATCTAGAAAATTGCATGCTTTCTTAACTTCCCAATAATACACGCACAATAATGTGTAAAATAGAATCTATTTCTTATCAATATATGCCTAGAGTGATATTTTCAACCTCAATATGAGTCTATATAGCTTCAAAAACATATATACACAAACTTATCAAATGAAACTATCTCATACATAACCAAGCTCATTTCTTTTTCATGAAACAAAAAAAAACTATTAAAAAATAACTCAAATTTTTCCAATAAATTATTCATTTTTTCATGGCATACCTAGATACGTATTCCTATGTAATATTTTTTCTTGAAATCCTTCTCTGTAACTCAAAAATATAAACTGGTAGAGTTTCCCTTCCATAAACAAACTTTGAGAATGACCAAAAAAATGAAAAAGAAAACTATTTGTAATTCAAGTTCCTTGTCATAAGCACCTTGGTGACATGCCCAATTTATATTAAATTCATTAAATTGAGGATATAATTAGTAATTTTACCAATTGAGTTATTAAAATTATCAAACTTAGTAATCACCAAAATATTCACTAAACATCTTACCAACTTTCACCATTTGAGGCATGTATGCCTCATATTAACTTCTCAAACTACCAAAATATTCACCATGATCTTGATATCTCTTGAATATGCCTTGCATTAAATTACCTTGCCAGCATGGTGCTAATATGTTTACCAACTCACTCTAACATCCTATATCATTTAGGGTTCTAAACTTAAAACAAAGTCATTCACACTACTTATGTCATTCAAAATGATTATCATGAGACAAAGACCTAGGTTAATAACATTAACCTTTCAAACAAGATTTTTTGTATATGCCCTTGAAATAATTAAGGTTTGATAGTTATATTATTTTGAAAGTTAGGGTAAATGATATTAAGTTAGGAATTTTAAAACCATAAGTCATATCATTTTTTAAAATTTAGGCATACTTGACTTAGGAACCTTAGTTAAATAAGAACTTAAGATAAATCATTTATAACTTAGGATTTATTTATATTTTAAAGAAAAAATTCATGAACATCTCAAATTAATCAAAATTATACCAATATTTCAAAATTTTCATTACATTTCGATTGAATTCTACTTGATTGAGGTTCATTTTCAAACTGAGAACTCATATGATTTCTAAAACAAATGAAATGATACTTGACCATAAAATATAGTGTTTTCTCAAACTGTAATAATTATGACTTCACAATTTGAAAATAAACTAACAAGGTTATAAAATAACCAATTATATACCATTCTTATGTATTTCAAACCAAGTATCACTTTGTCAATGTATGCCAAATTAGTCACTATAGGCTACTCAAGTTACCAAAACTTAAAGCATAATCTAGAAATTGTTATGATATTCCACATTTATTGAGATAAAAAATAAATATCTAAAAATATCATAGAAAATATAAATATGCTTCTAATTTCAAAATCACACAAAGTGAAACTATTCCAAACTATATATGTTGTATCATAATCTGAATAACCAACTGAGAAGCAAAATGACTAATCATAAGCATTCACAGTGATAGATATATATGCACATTTTATTCCTTTATCCATTATGATTTTCAAAACCACTTAAAATATAAACATGAATTCATTAACCAATCATCATCAATTCATAATTGAAAATATGCATCCAAATATACTACAAATTGATTGGGTCTTTGACACAGTTTTAAATTTTATGACTGAGTCATCTTTATGGCAAAAAAATATTAGTTTTTTTAGAAAAAAGAGGGAGTGTGAAAAATAGGCATAACACTAGAGACCTTGCTAGTCAGTTTTGTGTAATGAAATTGAGTAGCAATCAAAATACCTATTGACAACATAATCTTGAGTGTGTGATCTAGGCAAATCATTTCTCAAGTAGCTATGTGCAAACACCTTTAATAATGAATTTTAGTAAGTGATGATTTTTTTGGCTAGTGTGTCACAAAGAAATGGAATGATATAGTAGGGAAGTTTGGGTTAGATGTATAATCTAATACAAATGCCTTAATTATAAAATCTAAAAATTCATAAATACTTCAATAAGTAGATATAACTCAGAATATATTATTCATATATAACAAAAACTAAATTTATAAAGAGTAATAGCTAAAAATAAATGATACTTATAGTAAAATTTGTAGTATCTTTATGATGTATCAACATCATCTCCAAACTTTATAAATAAGTCAATTTGTGGTTTGATAGGTTTAGTGGATTGTGTGTAACATGTCATAGCTTCATTTTATATGTAAATGGTGTTGAAGGATTTAGAAGTTCAAATTAGGTATTTAGAGTAATATTACACCTGTCTATTAAAATCATATTTGGAGGGGATTTCATATAATCAATAAAGTTGTTATAAATGTTTCTACAAGCCTTATCCAACCTATAAACCCAATTTAAAGGAGTCTCACATTAAATCAAGTTTCTATTGAAAAATTCTCACCAAGTGGTTGAGATAATTGTTACCAAGTTTAGAATAATGATTAGGTCATACCATATTGATAGGAAGGAGAGTAGGCTTAAAAGCCATTATATATGTAAGCTTTATGAAAGTGGATAGTGTGAATAAATAAGTCTTTAGGCCTTTGAGGTAGGATTATATGGGAATAATTCAAATTATAATTCTATGATATATCCATTTCTAATCCTCTAAATGGTAATTTGTATGTAGTATGTCATTATTTCATATGTGAAAGGGAGATTTTGATGAATAAAGATAGATTTAAGATCCATTAAAGAGTTTTCTCTCATATTGTTAAGTTTGATGGGATCGATATATGCATGGATTGACTACCACATATCATTCTTGATCTTACAATATTGTGTTGATAATCTTAGTTGAAGGGATTGTGGATGGATTAAGAAAAATGTATCAACTATAATTGAGGTTTTGGTTTTAATGTATTTATTGACACTAATATTCTTGGCATGGTTCTCCAAAACAAGCACATTATTGATGGAAGAGTTATTGAAGCAAATAAAGCCATTCCTAGAGAATAGTAACAAAGTGTTAGGAATAACAATTTCAATAATAGTGGTAACTAAAGCTTTGGAAGAGGTACCATTAGGACTAAGAAAATTTAATTGAAGAGGAGTTCAAGAATTATTTTTTAGTAGTTTGGAAATATTATGGACATTATTGTAATGTATGATCATAGAACTCAAGGGCCAAGAGGTTTTTTATTTATGACTTTTGATATAAAAGAGTGAAAATTGATCACCATATCTAGCTAATTCAATTTTATATTTAATGTCTTCAATGAAACATGTTAGTTTGTTGCATGATTTGAAGGTAATAATTCCATGCATAAATCAGAGATTGCACAATTGATTTATTCTTAATAGAATAAATTGGTTTTTTTATGCATATGTAAATAGTAGTTAGTATTAAAGTATGATCAAAAGCATCTTCAAATAATGGAAAGTCCTATTGGGTTAACTATGAAGATATAATACATATTTTATTATGTTTGGATTGCTTAATGTTACCAATATATGTTGGTGGGAGACTATGAATCTTGGTAAAACTAAAATGCTAAGCATTTGTAGTATTGAGAGAGAATTGTTTATGCTTGTATATGCATGGAGATGAAATGTTTATGAAATAGGTATAATAAATATTCATAGAAGTTAATAATTTTTTTTGATATGTACTTAGGTGAAATATTGATTTGTGTAAGATATGGTGAAACTCTACCTAGCATTTTAGGAACTAAAACCATAGATAATGAGTTTTGGATCATGGAAAAGTTTTAAGATTTGTTAAAAATGATAGTAGATTTGTAAACTAGATTTGAGTGAAAGTGCAAAGGTTTAATGAGAAAGTGGACCATCTACATGGTTATCAATTTTATGGTATAAAATCATAGGAATGATCTTTTGGAAATGAATTAGTTCTAAAATTGCATAATAGTTAAGAGCTTTTGTGAGAAAATTGACAAATTGTTTAAAGTTGTAAGATCAAATTTGTAGAGATTGTAGAAAAAAATGTAATAAGAGTGGATTAAAATGTGAAGCTCTTGGAATTGAGATTTTGTTGTAGATTGAAGGATAAAGGTTTTGAAATATTGATTATTTTGATAAAGTGATTGATACAGTTATAAAGGTTTCTCTTGGATCAGATATAAAGTTTTGAGTTTGATTGATAGGTTGTAGTTTTAGTAGTAACAAGTTTGTGCAAGATATTACAAATAGAGTTACATGTGGTTATAAATCATAAGCCAAGTAAATCTTGAACAAAGTTAAATATCTTAGTAAAAGCTCTAAGAGATATGCCAGAAGGAAGACTTGGACAAGCCAAGCCAAAAGACTAAGGTGAAATAGACTTAGGTGAGGCATGAGAAAGAGACAAATGGGAAGGTTGTTAGAAAAGAGAAGCCACAATGAAAAAAAATATATAATGATGAAAGAGATGGAGGTTCAAGATGAGATGATAAAAATAAGAGAACTATTATCAGTGGTATAGTTCCTAATAGAGAGTGTGGGAATGACATAAAGCTAAGAGGTTGGCATAAAGTTAATGAAAAGAGTAAAGTGGCCTATAGGGTTACATGTATAGAGAAGATGGAGACATAAAATGGTTTCCTTAATGAAATAAGAAAGGAAAAGATAAATGACCTATAAGGTCATAGAAGAAGTAAAATAAATTCTCATAGTGGAAGTTAAAAATGAAGATGAGGCCATAGAAAAAATTTCTAGCCTCTCTCCAAGATGAAGAAAAATGGTGGTGGCAAAGGAAGAAACCAAGGAGATAATTTTGCCTCAAATTTTTAAATCTAATGTTTCTTTTCATGTTTTATATGTAGTTGAACTTTTTGAGCCAAGAAATGAGCTCATGCAAAAGTAAGATGAACAAAATGATGTAGAAGAGTTGCAAATAACCATTGCCACACATGAGGAAGTTGATTTTTTTCCACAAATAGAGACTTTGTCAAATAAATGAATGAATAAGTTATTTTATTTATTGACTAATAGTTTTTATTCTATAAGAAGCACAAAATACCTTAAGGGATTTATTGAAAAGGTCAGTTGCTTAAAGGAAATTACCTTAGAGGGCAATAGGATTAGTAAACTATCAAATGAAATAATTTAAGAATCACAAAAGTTGATGGAGAAGTAGGTTGATATGAAGATAGTAGGAGATGGATAATCTAAAGTTCATTATGTTTTTTGGGATTAAGAGGAACATTCAAAAAAGGATGATAGATGAAGTATGCCATTAGGGCATAAGATTTTTTTTTTTTTATTTAACAAGTTGATTGTGTTTATAGGTTGGATGGAGAAGATAAAAATAAAAAATAATTATAGGCGTGGAGCAATATTAGATGATCACCTTTATGAACAATTAGTTGCATAAGATTAGTTAATAAGAAGAAAAAGTGAACAAAAGGAGTAGGTGAAGATCTAGAAAAAGTGAAAGAAAGCATTTAAGGTGGAGCTCAAAATTATTCTACATGGGGATTTTGATGCAGGAGCATCATCTCCAAACTTTCTAAATAAGTCAATTTATGGTTTGATAGGTTTAGTAGATTATTTTTATAATGTCATAGCTTCATTTTATATGTAAATGGTGTTGAACGATTTAGAAGTTCAAATTAGGTATTTATAGTAATATTACACCTTTATGTTAAAATCATATTTGGAGGGGATTTTCATATAATCAATAAAGTTGTTAGAAATGTTTCTAAAAGTCTTATCCAATCCATAAACCCAATTTAAAGGAGTTTTACATTAAAACAAGTTTGTGTTGAAAAAGTCTCACCAAGCAGTTGAGATAATTGTTACCAAGTTTAGAATAATGACCAAGTACATACCATATTGATAGGAAGGAGAGTAGGCTTAAAATCCATTATATATGTAAGCTTTATGAAAGCAAATAGTGTGAAGAAATAAGGCCTTTATGCATTTGTGGTAGGATTATACATGAATAATTCAAATTAGAATTCTATGATATATCCATTTCTAATCCTCTTTAAGGCAATTTGTATGTATTACATTATTATTTCATATGTGAAAGGGAGATTTTGATGAATAAAGATAGATTAAAGATCTATTAAAAAGTCTTCTCTTAGATCTATAAGTGTAATGGGATTGACATATGCAGGGACTAACTGCCACATATCATTCTTGATCTTACAATATAATGTTGATAAGCTTAGTTGAAGGGATTGTGGATGGATTGAGAAAAATGTGTCTAAATGTAATTGAGGTTTTGGTTTTGATGTCTGTATCAACTCCAATATTCTTAATTTGGTTCTCCAAGATAAGCACACTATCGACATAAGAGTTGTTGAAGCAAAGAAAGCCATTCCTAGAGAATAGTAATAGAGTGTCAGGGCTAAAATTTTCAATAATAATGGTAACCAAAGATTTGGAGGAGGTACTTTAGGACTAAGAAATTTTAATTGAAGAAGAGTTCAAGAATTATTTCTAGTAGTTTGGAAATATAATGGATGTTGTTGTAATGTATGATCATAAAACTTAGGGGCCAAGAGGTTTTGTATTTATCACTTTTGATATAAAAGAGTGAAAATTGATCACCGTATCTAGCTACTTCAATTTTATATCTAATGTCTTTAGTGGAACACGTTGGTATGCTACATGATCTAAAGGTGAGAATTCCATGCATAAATTAAAAACTGCACAATCAATTTATTATTAATAGAATAAATTGTTTTTTATGCACATGTAAATAGTAGTTAGTATTATAGTATGATCAAAATCATCTTCAGATAATGAAAATTCCTATTGGGTTAACTTTGAATATAGAATACATCTTTTGTTATGTTTGGATTGCTTATTGTTACCAATATATGTTGGTGGGAGACTATGAATCTTGGTGAAATTGAAATTTTGAGCATTTGTAATATTGAGAGAGAATTATCTATACTTATACATGCATGGAGATGAAATGTTTATGAAATAGGTACAATTAATCTTCATAGAAGTTAATATTATTTTTTTTATATGTAGTTTGGTGAACTCTTGATCTGTGTATGATATGGTGAAACTCCGCCTAGTGTTTTAGGAATTAAAACCATAAATAATGAGTTTTGGATCATGGAAAAGTTTTAAGATTTGTTAGAAAATATTAAAAAAAAATTAAAACATATTTCATTGAAAGTGAAAAGTTTGAATGAGAAAGTGGACCATATACATGGTCATCACTTTGCATCCTTCCTTAATTTCATTGATCATTTCAAAAGTAAAAGGAGACAAAGAAAAAAGGAAAATGACAAACCAAAATAGAAACAACAAATAAAGACAATAAACAAAATGAGAACAAACCAAAAATAAAATGGAAAACTAAAAGAAATAATAAATCTAAAAGTAGTTAATCATGAAACAATTTCAAATGATGGTTGTTAATTGAATAATGTAGTCAATTTATTTCAAGATCTTTTAAATGAAAAGTGTTATTTCCAAGTATAGTGTCAATTCTATAAGGACCAAGCCATAATTAATCAAATCTGTGATTTTTACCAGGATATTCATGAGCCTTGTCTTAATATGAAACTAAATCACCCACTTTAAACTTTTTGTTAGAAACTTTCTTATCGAAAAACTTTTTCAAATTTTTATTAGTTTTATTTAATTTTTGCAATGATGTTACTTTAGATTCATCAAGAGATACTAAATCATGTAATCTTTATTCAATTAAATTTATATCTTTAGAAACACATTATAAAGTAGTTTTAGCTAAATAAATCTGTAGTTCTATTAGTAAGGTGGCCTCAAATCTGTATGTTAACATGAAAAATGAATAACCAATTTCTAATTTAACAATATTTCTATCAGCCCATAAATCTTCTAAAAATTTAAGATGTCAATTTATTTTATTTTTAAAAACTAATTTCCTCATGATTGTAATCAGATTTTTATTCAATGACTTAGCTTGTCCATTACCTTGAGGATAATATTTAGATGAATGATTAGATATAATAGATTTTTTTTTCAAAATTTCTAAAAATTTATTTGAAACAAACTAAGGTCCATTATCAAGAATAATTTCATAAGGAATTCTAAATCTATAGAAAATTTGATTTTCTAAAAATGAGATTACTTAACATATTATAGAACTCTTAAGTGCTTTGGCCTTAGGCCACTTAGTGAAATAATCTATGGATATTAAAATATAGCTATGACTAATAGATGAAGGTAGGTATATATCTAAAATAAATTAAATACCCTATTTAGTTAATGGTTTTTTAGGAATAAATAGGTCTAAAAGCATTGCAGGTAACTTATATGTACTCATAAACAATTGACATGACATACAAGAATGAACTAACTTATAAGTATATTGAAGTAGAGTAGGCCAATAATAACCTACTCTTAATATATTATAAGTGGTATTTTTTGTAGCATAATATTAACCATAGTTTCCTTCATGATATCCTCTAAGAATTTTTTGTGTTTGATCACACGTAATACATCTCAACAAAAATCCATCTCTATTTTGATAAAATAGAAAATTTTCTAGCAAACAAAAATCTAAATCTTTTAACCATAATGAATGTCTTTGCTTTTTATCAAAATTATTAGCATATGCCTAATTTTGAAAATAATAGACTAAGTCATGGTACCAATCATCTTTAGCTAACATACAATCTCATTCATTCATCTCAAGACCAAACTTAAATTTTTTAGAAAAACCAACAATCTTCATGGTATTTAAATGAGGATTTGAATTTAATTTATCATCAACTAACAAAAATAAAACATTAATATCTAAAGAATCATTTTCAACTAAATATTTTGCCAATTCATTACCTTTAATCATTTTTGAAGTTTCAAATTCAAGACCAAACTCTTGAATACATAAAATCCACTTAACAAGCCTTTCTTAAATGGTTAGATGTTTTAAAAGATAAGACATAATAGGTACATTAGATCATAAAAAAATATTATTGCCCATCAACAAATAATGAAATTTAATCATAGAGGAAATTAATAAGAAATCAAATTTCTTAATAAGGGGATACCTCGTTTTTGCATCTTTTAAAACTTGACTCATGTAATCGATTGGTTTTTCTTCATTATTCTCAAATTCTTAAGTTATTACAACTCTAATGGATTTTTCAATAGCATTAACATAAATAATGAATGTTTTCTTTAAATCAAGTTTAGTAAGTACTAGATCACTTTCAATGGCATATTTAACACTATTAAATGCTAAATCAACACCTTCATCCCAAGTGTAAATGTTGTCTTTCTTAAGTAATAATTGTGAAGGATTAAACTTATCAACAAAATTTGATATGAATTTCTTAACAAAATTTATTTTACCAAAGAAAGACCTTAGGCTAGATTAATCTTTAGGAGGAGGTAATTATTTTATAGTTTTAATATATTTAGGATCTATAGAAATGCAATCTCTTAAAATAATGTCCTAATAACTTACCTTCAATAACACCAAATATTGATTTCTTTGGATTCAAAGAAATACCATACTTTCTAAATTTTGTGAAAACTTCACAAAGATGATCTAAATGTTTTTTTATTTTTTTTAAAAAATGAATGATGAGATCATATAGATAGACCTAAATTACAATGCTAATTAAGTGATAAAAATCAACATACATAGCTCTTTCATTCATCAATCTGAAAGGCATTCTATTATAAGCAAAAATTCCTCTATGAGTTGTAAAAGTAGTCTTATGTATATCTTCAAGATTTATAAAAATATAATTATAACCATAAAATCCATCTAATAATGACATCATTTTTGATCATACAACTTGTTATAAAATTTGATCTATACTTGGTAAAGGAAAATTATCTTTAATGTTAGCTTTATTCAAATCTCTAAAATCAACATATAATCTAATGTCACTATTTTTATTTCTAACTGGCACTAAATTAGCTACCCATTCAGAATATGTTACATAAAAAATGACACCAGTATCAATCATTTTGTCTAACTCTTTGTTAATGATATCTTCTAAAAAAGGGCTAATTCTTCATATTTTCTATCTTATAGGTTTGATACCAAGTTTTATAGATATGTCATGTTTAATAATATTAGTATCATAACCTTAAAGATCTTTATATGTCTAGATAGACACATCAATAAAATATTTAAATAATTTAATGATTTTAGCCTGCTATTACCAAAATTCCTAAATAAACATATTTTAGATCTTCTTCAGTACCTAAGTTGATAGGAATAGCCTCACCTATGATTCTCCTAGAAGGTTCTTTTATTCTAGATTTTTTGGCTGATCATTACGCATAAACATAGATTCTAAACTCACTAAACTAATAGGTAATTTGTTAGTACTTAATTGAAAATAATATCCACAATTTAGTACATAATTATCATGATTAAAATAATTACCCTTAATGAAATAATTTGTGTTCATCACAACTAAAAATAGACCAAATATCATTCAAATCAAGAATTTTAGGATGAAAAATTTTAGCATAAGAGAAGTCTGTGGTTGATTCACTTTTACTTAGAGTTAGATTAGATGAAAAAATAGTAAATTTATCAACTCTAAGATTAAATTCTCTAACAATATGAGTGATATTGAAATCCTAAAAATGTTCAAGTAATAACCAAACCTTTTGCATATAATGATGTAGATGAGTTTGATTAGTTTTATAAATTTTACAAACTTGTCTAGCAACTAACTCAGAATCTCCATAGACTTATAAATGTTTAATATGAAGTTTAATAGTAATTTGTAATCCTAAACATAAAGCTTCAAATTTTGTATAATTATTATTATTTTCAAATGATAATTTGAAATAATAACAAAATATCTTACCAATAAGAGAAATTAGACAAATTCTAGCACCATTACCTTGTTGAGAACAAGCTCTATCAAAATAGAGTGACTATAAAATATTCTTTTCAAAGAATTCTTCAAGATAATTTTTTTGTTCATCTAAATTTAACAATTCATAAGTCCCAATCCCTATCTCAAAATAAGAAATAGTGGAAGAAGTGGATGACTCAATAGGTATACTAGACCAATCTTCTGTCTTAATGAAAGCAATTTCATTACTAACAGGAACCCATGTAATATCTTTTACAATAAAAGCACTAGTTTTTTTTTACCAATTCTTTCCTAATAACATAGCATAATTACTAAGAATATCTAAAAACTCAGACATTAGTCATGCATCCAATTCTTTAATCTTGAAAAATCTTAATGACTATGTCACAAAATTTACCATAAATTTTAGATTGTCTAGAATCAAATTTAGTAAGTTTCCTATTGTCAATTTTATAAGATATACCTAACTAATTTGTAATTAATTTAGGTATTATATTCTTTGAAGCACCTATATCTAAGATATAATTATGGATTAATTTATTAACAATTTTAATTGTAACACAAAAAGAAGGAATATAATATATAGGACAATCATAACTTTGAGCCTAAACATTTGATTATTTATTAATGCCTTCTTCTTGTAAGCTTACTTTAGTTTTAAGATTTTTAATAGCTTTATTGATTTTATCAAGCTACCCTAGAAGGTTGGCTACCTAAAGTAATGAGAATCTAGCTTTGATTGTAGATAACTCATCAATTATATTATAATTTTTAGTATCATTTTGTCTATTTTTTTTAGGGTTATAATGATGATATTGACTATTATTATAACTAGTTGAAAAAAGAATATTTTGAGCAGCATTATCAGTTAAACTACTTGCATTATTCTAAACTATTTTTCATTTATCATTAGAATAAGAATTATTGTTTTTTATTTTATTATTTTGATAAATATAATCTTTATTTCTAGTATTCACAACATAAACATTTTCATTTTCTAATAGGTCATCAAGACCATTTATGTTGTCTACTAGATCTTTGGATATAAGATCTTTTCCTTGAGATTTTTTTATAAATTACAAATAACAACACATGAATCTAGATCATGATCCAATTCACAGACATTACAATGATAAGTAATTTCCAACCTTTTATTTTCATTATTATTTCTATTTGAAGAAGGTTTATCATTAAGCTATCTTTTAATAGTGACCAACTCATTTCTTAGACTTTAAATGGATTTTAAAATTTCTAAATTATCTAAATTTAGACATGTGGAAGATCTATCTTTAAACCCAATACATTTAAGCTTATTTTCATATTCAATATAAAATGTTATAGTTTCATCGTATTCTATAATATCTATATCTTTTAAAGCCATTTTATATTTTACAAGTAAAAAACTACAAAAATAAAGTCTAGATAAATTCTTGAAAGGTCTAATGTCACAAGGAATATTTTGATGTAGCTTAGTAAATATAGTGATAAAATGATAAATGGTCTCATCTAGATTAAGAGAAAAATTTACAAGATCATTGACTAGGTCAAAATATTCTTTAGCTTTTCCAAAAGACAAATCTATCTAATTTTCAATGTCTTCCAAGTACTAATAACCTTGGTAGGAAAACCAATAATTGCTTGATAAACTTTTCCCTCAAGTTTTTGAGTAAAAACTCGTAAACAAATATTTTTATTTGTTGTACCAAGATTAGCACAAACTAATCTAAATGCTTATACATGATCTTCTCAAGATTCTCCAAGAGCTCTAGAAAATTTTGATATGTTTAGTCTTAGGGAGGGTAACTTACCAAGATGGTTTCCAACATTAATTGGATTTGTAAAAATCCATGGAGTTTCAACTATTTTTTGTTCTTGTTTAGCTTCATTTTCATCTTCACCTTCAGTGAGATCATCACAATCTCTATATTTTTACAAATCATGATTCATATCCTATATCCTCTCTTTTGCTTCTACTTGATCTCTCATTGGAAGTTTTAACAGTTTCTACTTAAACAAATTTATTATCTTGAACTTGACTTAACCAATTTAATTATAAATTTATATCAATAAGTTTATAAGGCAAAACAAAATCATCAAATATAAAATAATTAGAAATAAAATGAGTTCTAGGCTTAGGATTAACAATTAAAACTCTGGCTCTATCTTCCAAAATTCTTCTATTTTTATTAAGAATGGTTTGTTGGGTCTCATGAGTAAGATTAGAATAACAATCTATCTCAAATTCTATGTTTTCTATTTTTTTATGACTTGAATAACATGTTGAAGATTGTGAGGATGATTATACCATACATAACATGTTAGATTAAAATGAACATCAACTTGATCATCAAAAATATCAATTCTAGGTTGGATAATAAGAAACTATTGTCCTCCAAGTACCATGAGCAAGAAAAAAACAAAACTCTAAAATAAGATTTATGAATAAAATCCCTAGTGGAGTCATCAAATTTGTTGATGATGAAAATTGTACCATCAACTAATCAACCCTTTCACCTATTATGAAGGTCAAGTTGGAATCATCCTAGTCTAATAGTAAGGTTCTAAAGGTTTAATTACAATCCTAAATATATGAGGGTTTTTTAAATATTCTAAGAAATAATAAATAAGTTATCAAATGTAACATATTCTATTATAATTTAAGAAATTCACTTTATCAAATAATGAATCAGTTTAGATATGAAAGTGTAAACTATCCTATTTAATAGAGAAGGCCTATGAATTAGACAATATCTTGATGGAAAGAAATCTGATTTAATAAAATAATATATTTCAAGTAATATCTTATTTATTCTATAATGTCATCTAAGTAACTTCAAGATAATAAACTAGAAATATAAAGTAAGACAAATTTGAGATAAATCAAGATAAACAAATCTCCAATCAAGTAGAAAGTCAATAGAACTCAACACACTAAAATAAAAGGAAATAAAATATATAGATAGCAACTAGATCAAGAAATAAATAATTAATTAACAAAACAAATAACTATACTAAACATAACATAATTATCTAACCTAGAAAAGCCTAACAATCTAACTAAAGGAACAAATATTAAAGCAAACATAACAACTAAGTTAAGAAAAAGATAACAAACCACCAAACAATTAAGTATACTATTAAGTAAACTAAACAAGCATATAATTAAGACTAAGTAATTAAACTAATTTAAAATCTAACTATTCTAAGAATACAATATAAACTAAGACTAAACCTACAAATAAACTAATATGAAATATGTATCTATAAATTACTAATCTGAAATATAATTGAGCTTAAATTAAAACTACATAAACAATCTAATAAAATAAACTAAAATAGAAATACAAGGTAAACTAAAAGATAAAAGATATTAAACTAAAGAAATAGAAAGAAAATAGATTAATTAAAAATTAATCTAAAAAAATAAACTATATTAAAATTTAAGTCTATATAAAGTATAATAACATCCTCAAGTCTCAAAAGAGAGAGTTGTCTTAACAAAAAAGATATATTTTATTTGAGAAACCAACATCTTTCTTTATAAATACTTGAGAGATAACTTTTACAATTAAAATAGATTAATGAAATGTCACAAACAATAAATTTTTCATCATTTTTCGGGTTGAATACTTGGATTATACACATAGGATTACAAATAGCAATCATAAAAAGATGTTAAACTTGATAAAATTTAGATAATATGTTATGAATAATAATATAAAAATTGGATATACGTATGTTTCTTAAGTAATTACTCAACCATCATAAAAATTACCATTAGGCCTATATGTAAAAGTCATGTTATCTTAGATAAGTTTCATAAAAGAGAGAAATATAAGAGATTGACTTCACAAAATGTATAAGTCCTCAATACCTGTGTTATTTCTCCTTTTCAAATGAATCTTTGATCTCCTTTTATGCTTCAAACTTGGTTTGAAATAAGTTACAACTAACCTTAGTTAGTTATTAGTTTAACTTAACTAATTGACTTTAAAAGTGAATTAATTATAAATAGTTATCACTTAAAGTTATGTTTAATTAAGACTTAAAAGTCTTAATGAATCAAGTTTTTGAATATGGACTGGGTACACTTTAATAGGTAAGGACCCATATCAATTAATAATAAAATAGAATAATATGTATCAATAAAAATAGATAAATAAAAGTTTATAAAATTCTTATTTATATCAACCATAATGCATATTTTCAAAAATTAACTTAAACATATATAAAAATATCAATAAATTAAAATATTTTATACTTTCTAAAACATCATCACCAAAATATAAAAATTGAAAGTCATAATATCAAGTCTGAAAGTATAAAATCCTACCAACAAAAGTTCAATTAAAAATAAAATTTCACCCTGTTGACATCTAATAATCATCAGAATTTGAAGGGACCTCAATTATAGGCTTCCCTTATTCATTCACACTTTCATTATACTCTATCTCAACTATTGGAAGATGGACAAAATTCATTCTTGAATCAATTGAGGGGTCATTTATCTCCAGCTTAATCTATTTGAGAACTCTGACCTCAACTGGTGAATCTACGTCATTCTAGCTATCTAACTACTTATATGAAGTACTTGGATGAATTTCAATAACCCATTTTCTACTAGTTGAAAGAATATTCTCTAAAATTAATTTCCTACATCCAAAAATAGGTTCCATTTTAGAATATTAAATCTCATTATAAACTAAATGAAAGTTAAAATTAACAAAGTTTTTGGTATGAGTTATCTCAATATCAAGCTCAGTGGCTCCATGAATAAGTTGTGACTCAGCAATAGACTGAATTATTTTAAGAATGGGTGAGTGGGTAAGTAAATGATGTGGATTACTTTGAAAATGGTGAGAGGAACTATTGTTTAAAGAGGTCTTAACACCAAATCTATGTCTATAAAACCCCTATTGCCCCTATTTTTTATAGGGTTAAAAGGTAGATTATTTAGAACATTCTAAAACTCAGGGTCTACTGTATCAAAGTGGATAGACATCTTAACGTCTCTATGAAATTTAGGGCCAATCTCTTAGCCCTAAAACCATCCCTTGGGAAATTTCTATTTGGTTTTTGATGATTTACATTATTGGAGTTATGACCCCATCCTCTATTATCATTACTCCTATTTTATCTAGGTTGATCCCATCTAGACATCTAAAATACAATTTAAAAATCAGCATGTGCATATTCAAAATGAATATCAACTATATTTCAAATAAATATTCACTTATAAAAGTTCAATATCATCAAATAATTTGCACTGTCTACTAACTATAAAAACTAATTTTTTTCTAATAAATATCAAGAAATATTACATTTAATCACATTAAAAGTCAACTAAATTTTTTTATGATATATTCATCATTTTAATTTTATAATATTTCATCAAATCTTATGATTTTCTACTCATTGTCTGAATATTATAGAATATTATCTAAAAATATAAACTGAATTGACTCAAAAATTAAAAGCAAGATTTTCATAAATTCTATTTCTAACAAATATTTCTCAATTTAAGATACTTGTTTTCCATATGTTGATCATCAAAATATTTTATCAACTTATGATTTTCTGAAATATAGACAACTCTATGTCCCAAAATAATATTCTGCCAACACTTCCTTATTACTATCCTCTTCATGCATTCTCTTAAATAAATCTCAATAGGAACCCTTCAATAAATAAAATATTTGACATATCTATTTTATTTTTACTTTATTATGTCTAAACCAAAATAATTTGTGATAGTTTTTCAAAATCACCAATTATTTTGACCCTTAGCTTCAAAACAAATCCCATAACTTCAAGTCTTAGGTAAAATTTCAAAAACAACTTCATTATTTTTGAGATTCAACTTACTAAATTTCTATTTGTAGATATATTAAATATATCTAAATTTATTTATTCAAACTATTTTTTGACATGTCCTGTTTATATTATGGCCGATCATAATCATTCAAATATTCTATGTAAAAAAACCCAAGCACATGAACTTCAACAATCAAGACTTCAAAATAAAAAAAATCTTTCAAACACTAGAACCCTATTATGTCCAGATTCTCAAAACCCAAAACTAAAACATGAAATCTGATAAGTATATTCCAAAGATGACATATAATATTGGAAAAGATTTAATCTAAAAATGAAATGTATATGCATGTTCAAATATAATCATGATCCATTTAGAATATGTCAAACACATATAATAAACCCTTTTATCACCTCTTTAAAATATACTTGTAACTTATCCAAGTCTTTGAATCTTCATAAAACAAACATGTAGAGTTTGTTTTTATAAAAAATCCAAAATATAAAATTTTAATATCAAACTCAGAAACATCTTGAAGATATCAAATTATCCAACATTTCATGATTCCAAAAAACCTAATATTTATAGACTTATGATTTCTAAAGATTAAGACATCAAAATTTTTAACATGACAACCTATCAAAACCCATAACTAACACACAAATATTGAGGAAACCTTAATTATTTATAATGTTCAACACACCATATTTCCTCAACATAACATGTAGAGTTTGTTTTGAAATAAAATTGACATGCATGATCACAAACCATCAAAATCTTTCAAATATCCATGAACCGATATGCATAGTCTATTCATAAAATAGAAGTGTCAATGAAACCTTCTTAACTATAGATGTTTCAAAACACACCATCAAACATATTTATGGATATATTATTGATAGGACCTCAACACTATACAACAAAGAAAAACCTCAACCATTCAATAAAACCGTGTTCATAACCTTTATTTTTATCTCATCTTCTGTTAAGAATAGATCAAACCAAAAACCATTTATTTCAAAATATCATGCATGCAAGTGACATCTAGAAAAATGTATGTTTTCTTAACTTGCCAATCATACATGCACATTCATATGTAGAATAGAATCTATTTCTTATCAATACATGCCAAGAGTGATATTTTCAATCTGACTATGAGTTTATATAGTTTCAAAAACATATATACATAGACTTATCAAATGAAACTATCTCATGTAGACTAGAGCTCACTTATTTTTCACATAATAAAAAAATTAATGAAAAATAACTCAAAGTTTTCCAATCAATTATTCATTTTTTTATGGCATACCTAGATACACATTCTTATGTAATCTTTTTTGCTTGAAATCCTTCTCTGTAACTCAGAAATCCAAATTGATAGAGTTTCCCTTCTGCAAACAAGCTTTGACAATGACCAAAAAAATGAAAAAGAAAACTATTTTTAATGCAATTTCCCCACCATAACCACCTTGGTGACATGCCCAATTTAATTAGGTTCATTCAATTAAGGATATATTTATAAATTCTACCAACTAAGTTAGTGAAATGATCAAACTTAACAATCACCAAAATATTCAATAAACATCTTACCAGCTTCCACCATTCGAGGCATGTACACCTCTCATTAACTTCTAAAACTACCAAAATATTCATTGTGATCTCAATATCTCTTGAATATTCCTTGCATTAAATTACCTTGCCAACTTGGTTCCAAGATGTCTACCAACTACATGATGTCTACCAACTCAAATGTGAACTCACACTCCAACATCCTATGTCATGAAAGGTTTGGAACTTGAAACAAAGTCATTCACACTACTTATGCCTTTTAAAATGATTATCATGAGACAAAGACCTAAGTTAATAACATTAAACTTTCAAATAATATTTTCTTTATATGACCTTGAAATCATTTGAATGCCCTTGAAATCACTAAGGTTTGATAGTTATATTGTTTTAAAACTTAGGGTAAATGATCTTAGGTTTGGAATTTTAAAACCATAAGTCATATCATTTTTTTATAATTTAAGCATACTTGACTTAGGAACCCTAGTTAAATAAGAACTTAAGATCAATCATTTAGAACTTATGATTTGTTTATATCTTTAAGAAATAATTAAACCAAATCTCAAATCAATCCAAATTATACCAATATTTCAAAATTCTCATTACATTTTGACTGAATTCTACTTGATTGAGGTCCATTTTCAAATTGAGAACTCATATGATTTCCAAAACAAATTAAATGATACATTTGATTGTAAAATATAGTGTTTTCTCAAACTATAATAATTATGACTTCACAATTCAAAAATGAATTGACAAGGTTATAAAATAACTTATTATATACCATCCTTATCTATTTCAAACCAAGTATCACATTGTTAGTGTATTACAAATTAGTCATTGCAGACTACTCAAGTTACCAAAATTTAAAGTATAATCCATAAATTGTTATGATAATCCACATTTATTGAGATCAAAAATATATATCTAAAAATATCATAACAAATATATATGCTACCAATTTTGAAAGCACACAAAGTGAAACTATTACAAACTAAAAATGTTGTATCATAATCTTAATAACCAATTGAGAAATAAAATGACTGATCACAAACATTGATTTTTGAAACCATTTAAAATTTAAATATGAATTCATCAACCAATCATCATCAATTCATAATTGTAAATATGCATCCAAATATAATACTAATTGATCAAGTCCTTGACATAGTTTTAAACTTTATGACTAAGTCATCTCTATGGCAGAAAAGTATTAATTTTTTTAGAAAAAAGAGGGGGTGTGAAAAATAGGCATAACACCCTCTACACTGAAATTGTTGGCATCATCAATAATAGAATCAATCCATTTATGAAAGCTCAAATATATTCAATGGTATCACAGTTATAAAATATGACTATAAACAATGCTCATGACACTCATAGTGGTTTATGGTGTACTGATTTTGAGTGTGAGGGTCATAATTGAAATAATTATCCTCATAAGAGCATACACACTATATTAAAGTAATCCAATGAAATTTTCAATGAAGAGCATGATGTTTGATCTTATCCTCCATTATAAATGGCCACACAGTCTAAAGCATTTGACTACTCTAGGATATGGAATGCATATACCCATGATATTAATGACTGATGTCTTATTAGATACTTACATGAGGCATGCATACATGGTACACATCAGTATTTTATTTCAAATAATAAAGATAATATTGGATATCATGGATGAGTTTGAGGATAGGGATAAGGAGGTGGACGTTTTCCACCATGAACATGTTATATATGTGGTTTTCTAGATCATACCAGTAAGACTACCATTCTATCCAACATATGCATTCTATAAAAAGGAGTAAAGGATAGAAGAATGTCTTGATTTATACAGGACCATTACAAAAGAAAAATTAAAATGGTGTTAATATGATACACATTGAGAAGCCACACTAGCGACTATAATATAGCATTATGACAGCCCAAAGGTTAACATTACAATGTGAAGTGGTGGATAGTCCTAGTTTACATCTATTCCACCCATTGAGAAGGTATAATGCAAAGAGCCTCATGCAACTAGGTATCTTGATGCTCAACAAGAGAAAAAAGTACTCTAAGGTACTATGACTTTGGTACAAGAAATACAAGGGGTAATTTAATTTCTTAAGGATCATGATGCTGCCCAATGTGTTGATATGCATAAGGCCAGAAAACATTAAGATACGATGTGGGATGACTTCTAAGTTCTTTGTAAGTTCTTATTGGAAGAGGATATTATCCCAAAATTAATTAATTAGCTTGAACATCATACACCAAGGCTAATTAAATATCATTCATTCAACCATACTCAATGACAAGATACTCTTATTACTCTTATCTTGCAAGAGGACAAGGAAATATTAGTGAATGCTACCATCAATGGATGGGTGATCTAGGAAATTTTAGTCAACACTAGTGTAGAGGTCAGTGTCTTCACAAAGGATGAATGAAACAAAATGGTAAGCCAGGCCTTACAACCTGACCTCATGTATTATTCATGGCTAATAAGACTTATGCTCTACCAATTGGCATTCTTAAATATGCAATAGTAGATATCCTTGGGGTTCATTTTAAAGACAATTTGGAGTTCTAAAATTAGCTAAGGTGGACAACTTTCCAGCCCTATTGGGTCCTCTTTGGTGATATCCTAATAATTTTTATTCAAAATTCAAGAATAAATATATCAACTTTGAAAATAATGATCAATGCATTGTCATCCCATTAGACCAAACACATGGGCCCTAATATGTTGAACCTATTAGTGTGGATGAGGATATTAATCACATACTATATACCATTATAACTCAAGGTAGTGATCATTATGATCCTACCCCTAATGGCATCCTTTGATGGATGGACACATAGTCCCTTTATGATACTGCAATTAATGCCTATGATTTTTGGTCATAAGGTGACTATGACCTTACTAGGAGAGTGTGTGGTGCAATTAGCATTCATAAAGACATTTTGTGCTAGTACCACAAGTTCAATAGGTTTGTTTATCTAGACATTGGATAAGTCATGTGAGGACCAATTATGGATACACTAATAGAAAGGCTTGAGGAATTTCCATGGTTCCATAGGTAAATGTAAGTTTGTGACTTTGTCTAGTTACTGGAGGCTTTATATGACTCTGATGTTGATCATGTGCACTCACTAGTTCACCTTATTGATTGCATAGTGGTGAAATCATCATGAGTATATCCTTCATTAGGTCCAAGTAATTTATGCCTTACATAATCAATTCTAACATGAAAACCATGTATGAGGCACTATCATCTATAGTTGAGTCCAAACACTAGAACTTCACCTAGAGGCATGTAAGGAAATGTGGTTGGGTGGTGAATATTTCTTACCAAAATATTTATGGGTTCATGCATTTTATGACACTTTACACACCTAGGATACAACATGGTATGTTAATGAGGAGTGCCATCTAGGTACACATGTCTAGCATTTGATAAACAATAACATGTTCTCAACATTATCTTATTCATCTCTAAGGATGGATTTGTGCCTTACACTACAATAAATTCATCAAGCAGTTATTGGTGACTTAAGTCCTATAGAAGATTAGATATGAATAATATATGGTGTGTTAGAAGAAGGGTTGACCATTTTCAATGATCTGATTTATCAATCTTCCTCTACTTAAAATCTATCATCAATCATGAACTACATGAAGAGTTCAAAAAGGTAAGCAAAAACTTGTGTTCCATGTTGTTGAAGGTAAAGGATCCAATTTGATTGAACCAATGAATAATATTTTAGATATACCCACAAAATATGGTGATATAATTATTTGTGACACAATTCCTGATACACAATACCTGTACTTATAACTAATTCAAACCATACATCAAAATATTGACACAGAGGATTTACCAAAGATGTCTACTATGGGTAATTACTGGTTTGATATTGAGATATCCAAAATGTTCAAGTTATTGAAGGAATATCAAGATGTATTTCTAAGTATTTATAGTGAGATTAATTGCATTCACTCATCTATGGATAAAATACATATCAAACTAGCTTAAGGCACTTGCTTGGTCAAGAAATGACCTTATCAAATGAATCCAAATTTTTGTGCATAACTTAAAGAATAAATTGATAGTATGCTATGCATAAGAGTTATTAATCCTAATAATGAGTCTTATTGGGTTATCCCCATTGTGATAAGTATAAAAAAATATGGGCACATCCAAATTTGTGTAGACTACAATATACTTATTGCTACTTGCATTATTGATCCTTTCTCGATGCTTTCACTAAATAAATCCTTGAAGGTGTTATTGGGTGTGAAATTTACACTTTCATAGTTAGGTTTTTTGGGATAACATTAGGTCCAATCATCAAGGAGGATAAATATAAGACTACATTTTATAGTAACTGGGGGTCATTTTTGTATATCATCATGCCATTTGGGTTAAAGAATGTACCCACCATATTTTCTAGAATAGTTGTTGAGGCATTTAAAGACTTGATCCATAAGTTTATTTAGGTTTATTTGGATGATTTAATGGTATATAGATTGGTGAAAGACCACTATTCTAACCCAAGATTATGATTGACCACTATAGAACACTTCAAATATTTCTCAACTTGAAGAAGTGTCTTTTTGCTACTCGATTCAGTGTTTTCCTTGGTCACATTATATTTTAGGATGGACTTCTAGTGGACCCCACTAAGATTTTCATTATACTCCATTTTCTAGTGCCAACTACCAAATGAGAGGTTCATGCCTTTCTAGGTCATACTAGGTACTATAGGAAATTTATCTATGGATATACAAGGTTTGAAACATAATTAGAGGAGCTCCTAAAACATAATAAACACTTCAATTTGACTAGCTCATCCCAAGAAACTTTTGTAACATTAAAATACAAGATCATCATTACACTGATTCTCAAATTCCTTGATTAGACTAAACCATTCCATGTCCATGTTGATGCTTTTGGTATGGAAATTAGTGTGATACTTGTGTAGCTTGGAGAGGGTAATCTAGATCATCCTATTTACTTTACAAGTAGAAATATTACTATGGCCAAGAGGAACTATACTACCATAGAGTGTGAGGCACTCTCCATAGTTTATGATCTAATTTTTTTTTTAATAATATCTATTGGTGACTCCTTTTGTGTTCTACACAAACCATGAAGCATTAAATTATCTAGTTAATAAAACCATTTTACATGGTCACATTTTTTATTGTATCATGTTACTCCAAGAATTCTAGTTCTCCATCATGGTCAAGCTTGGTAAGTCCAATTGTGGTCTTGACCATCTCTCAAGAATTGATTCTAGTGAACTGATATGTGCCATCAAAGATGACATACTTAATGTGTATTTGTTTCACATCTCATGTATTCTATATGAGTTAGAGGACATATAATACTTTTTAACCACTAACAAAACTCTATATCATTTAAGTCCATAGGCTAAGAACCAACTAGCTATTCACATTAATCCATTATATCTCATCAGAGGTAACCTTTATAAGCTTGGTTGAGATGAAGTCCTTCATCAATGTTTCATGAAACATGAATTCCATAATGTGCTATTTGAAGTCTATGAAGGTATTGTTGAAGGATACTATGTTGTTGATGATATTGCATACAAAGTTTTGTTAGTCAATTTAGTATGGCCTACACTTTTCCAAGATGAAAATTTGCATTCACATCAATGTGGTATTTTACATCATGTGGTTAAACCTAATCACCTAGATGCAATTCCATTACATCCTATTCTATCATAGGAACCATTTGAGAAATTGGACATTAACTTTATTGGCCCCATTAACCCAGATAGATGGTATACTAGTTCCTGATATGCCACCGTGATAGTTGATTATCTCACCCACTGGGATGAAGCTATACAAACATGGCATTGTAATGTGACAACTATAATATGTTTCATTTGGGAACATATTATTGCAAAATTTTGCTATCCATTGAGTTTTACTAGTGATTATGGTATGCACATTCTCAATGAGACTATTAATGTATCATTATCTTAATTTATGATTACCCATCATAAGACCACACCATATCATCTATAGAAAAATGTAACTATTAAGGCATAAAATAAAACCTTGGGCACAACCCTAAAAAATATATGTAATATTTGATGCACCAACTGGGATGATCAAGTCTTTATAGTTTTTTGGGCCTATTGAATAACTTATAAGTGCCTTAAAAAAAGTATGGCATTCAATATTGTGTTCAAAACCTTGGTTCCCTCTCTTTGCATTGCACGTGTTAGATGGCTAGATAATGAACCATACTTGAAATCATGCCTAGATTCTTTGTTACAATTGTATGAAGCTTTTTTTCTTTCTCATTAGATTCAAGATGTTGAGAAATGCAAACAAAAGTCATGACATGATCTCCACCTCAAACATAATACTTTTACATTAGGAATTTAAGTCTTACTCTATGACTCAAAATTTGTACCCCACTCTGGGAAGTTTTGTGTCCATTGGGATGGTCCTTTTATTTTTCATAGTATTCATTCTACTGGTGTGTATAATTTAAAATTATTGGATAGCCAATTTCTTCTTGGACATTACAATGGTAGTTAGTCACGGTCATATGTTTTAGCTTAAGTTTTCATGTAATTTACCAATAAGGCATATGCCATTAGTTTAGGATTTATTATTTTCAATTAAGAATTACCTTAATTATGTGTTATTTTTATTATTTTGTATTCTTTTTTCAACTTGATACTTATGTTCTCATGGATGACCACAGAGCATGATTAGTGTGGGGTAAGGGGTGTTACATGTAAGTACCAAAGTATGGATATTAGGATAAGTGCAGATGTAAAGGTTTAGAATCAAATGTGTATAAGAAAAAATTCTATGTAGGATGTCGTGTATAATCATAATCTCACCTTGATAAATGATGATTCTTTCCTTTGGTGACAATATTCCCTTGGTATGAATATTTAAATTTTCTTACACCATTCATGAATTTTGAGAAAAGTGTAGACCAAGACACGCCATTAATATAAGGAAGTAGTGTTAATTACAAGTGTGCCAACATCACATAATGGAAATACCATTGGATTCATTTATTACATGAAGTGATGGTAGAATGGAGGGGGTAGTAAATGCTAAGTTACCGCTATAACCGATAAAAAGATATTAAATAGTTCATTTAACATTTTACCATTATTGTGATTGTGATTTTATAATCCAAAGAGAGAACAAACAATTATAGGTAATTCTAGTCAAGTGCAGAGTACCAATTTCCAATTGTTTATTGATCATTAAAAGTGTGTTCTCATCTAAATGAATAGCCAGAGTTAACTAGACTAGAATAATAAAGTTGTAGGTTTTAGAGGTCAGTGTCCACCATTAATAGGTGTTGAAACAAGAGAGATGAGACACATATAATAGAAAAAACATATTCATTTTGGAACATTGGATGATTTAACCTCAACCTTTGGGATCCATTAAGGGTGATGAAGCCTAAGAAAAAGGTCCAAGAAAGTGAGCCACTACCAATAATTATAAAAGGAATAATAATTAAGTGTTGGTGGGGAAACAATGTTGATTAGGGAGGAAAAACCTAAAGAATAAGGTCAGTACACGAGAGGTGAAAGAACATGGATGGCATGTCAAACTAGGAGGAAATATCAAGTACCTCAACCTCCAACCTTATTAATTAAGGAGATGTAGTACCTATAAATGGTACTACATATGGAAAACTAGGTGTCTAAAATGCCCACTTATATAATCTTTGATTATGAACATCGATATTCTAGAATTAGGTTGAGCTACAAGATGATTATAGAGTCGAATGCTAAAACACCAAGAGTAAATTAGTCTAAGATTTGAATATCTTTGATGACTTTGACTCTATTAGGCTTTTATAGATTTTTAACCTCCTATACTTTGGAAGCCTATAGATGCAGTCAAGTTTCTAATTTCATGTATGCATGAGGATTATATCTACTTTGTTGGGCACCAAATGAAAATCGCATATAAAATAATCAACAAGGTATCAGGGTTGTAGTGATCTAGCATAGACCTTAAATTTGTTTTAGAGGACTTAGTAGAAATAAAAATGATAACCATGGTATTGTAATATCAAAAATAGTACCACACCATGCATATAAATATCTTACAAGATCTCATCCTCTAAGTAGCTACACACATTGTTATGACAAAGGTTGATGGCATTGATAGATGGAAGGAAGTGGACATGTCCCACCTATATGTTTCTCAACAAGTCACGGAGGGCCTAAATTATAATTTAGAAATGTATTTTACCAATAAGATTATAATGG
Source organism: Torreya grandis (assembly GCA_037957365.1). Taxonomy (NCBI): domain Eukaryota; kingdom Viridiplantae; phylum Streptophyta; class Pinopsida; order Cupressales; family Taxaceae; genus Torreya; species Torreya grandis. The sequence continues at coordinate 273,286 of JARHVA010009134.1, forward strand.
ACATAGAGAAGGCTCATTGGATGCCTAATCATAAGTTCCTATGGGGCATATTCATTTTACTAATGGTGTTTGATGAAATTGGTGTACCTAACTACACTTATAGATAATTGAGGTGCTTATACCTAACTAGGAATAGGTCCCCTATATAGTGTTATAAGTTGTTCACTTTCCCTAGCCATATTACCATAAATTTTATTCTTAAGATGAAGTCACGGTATGATGGTATGAAGGAATCCTTTGGGAATGAATGGCACATTCCAAAGGACTTACCTACACAAGTTGGTGATCGATCCAAATTTACTGTCAAGAAACACTTTTATCTCAAGCATATCAATATGGTCCTACCTAAAGAGATTTTTTCTTGATTGAAGTTATCTTATGATTTCATGGCATGGTACTTTACTAACTCTATCATCCACATATACGATATGTAATTGATAACACTTAAAGTAGAACTAATTGACTTAGAGACTCACACTCTTTATAAAATGTATGGATACCCTAAAAATAAACCATATAGATAAAAGTATGAGACAAACAAAATGTAAATCAAGGTTCATCCAAAATTGAATGTGATCTCCATTCATAATCTCTTTTATATGTTGAAACATAATAATAAATATTTGAGAAGCATAGATCATGAGAAAGAGAAGCTTCCCCCAGTGTCACCACTCAATAGGAAGAAGTGTATCAGGCATGATGCTAGCACAAGTTTTTAGCTAGAAATATTGAAAAGGAAAAGGAATACCTAGACATCACCATAGAGGGATTCACCATTAAATGTGTCACTACCAAAGGCTTCACCAGAAATATATCCACTAGCAAGTCATTTGGAAGGATCACCACCAATAACACAAATTATTGTTTGGAATAATAAGTAGAAGAACTTAAGGATGGTGATAGGGAAGAGATGAAATAAATACTAGGAGGTATCATGGGGACAATCAAATATAAAGGAGAGACTGATTTAGAGAAGATAATCTCCTTGGCACAAGAGGAAGAGACCACCCTTAAAGAGGTATGAGTGGAGGTTGAAGATCCACATGATGAAGAAAGGGATGGCTATGAAGTAGAAAAAATGAATGGCTTAAACATTATCACCACTTTTTTAGAGTAGGACATGAGATTCAAGATACTTGAGTGTGATCCCATCAAAGGGAAATAGTTATCTAACTCTGTGAAACCATAAGTATTTGATGTAATGACTAACCTTTGCACCTAATATTAGACATGCATCCCTGACAACATGCTTTATTTGTATTCCCATTTTTATTTGGAAGATGCCTCTATTTACACCCATCATGATATGTCATTTTTCCTTGACATGTATAATTAATAATTTTATCTTGAGATGCATCCTAATAGCTTGGTATTAGATTCACAAGCAATGACACTTCCCACACCCCTTTGGGTTGATCCCTAACAACTTTTTCCTTTACAAGATAGAACAACACTCTTAAAAATTTCCTATGTGATAGCACAACAAAATGTGCTTACATAATTTGATGAATATTGGGATAAACAAAATCATGGTAAGGTGGTGGAAATGTTTGATAAATAAGTCACTGCATAGGATAAACTCAAAGAGGGAGTAGTCAAGTTGAAATGCCAACTAGAAGTCACAATAGAAGATAAGATGAAAACATTTAATACATTTAAGGATATTCTAATCTAGGACCTAATGCTAGTGGATGGGGTCCCTTTAGAGAGTGAGTCTACTGACAAGATATAGAACCTTGTGGATCTCTTATTAAAATAATGCAAAGATCAACCTATGCCAAGAGATGAAATAATATGGATAGTCAAACAATTTGTTGAAGTAGTAAGGGTGTGCAGATGCACCTTACACCAAGTTGGGGAAGTGATTCCCATCCTAGATGGGATTATTTAGAAACTAGGATGGCCTAGTAAAATTTTGGAAGCTCAACTCTAGGTATAATATTTTTAGGACCAGTAATTGGTTGATGTTTCCTTATTAATAAAGAACACACTGAGTGTGCAAATGCATTTAGAGATGTCAAAAATATGGAAGAAATAATAAACATGCATTAATAATAAATAAATTCCAACTTTGTGACACTCTAAGGAAAAGTTATAGATAATTTCACCATGCTTGAGGAGGTTTAAAAGGATGCTTCTACATCCCTTGAGTTATTGGTCAATAAGGCAAGAAAGTAAGAAAGTGTCTCGATCAACTTGAGGGGACTAGAAAGTTGAAATCAATAATTGATAAAATATCAACAAAGCTGATCAACACCTTATCACATTGGGAAGGTATAAAAAATAATATCAAAAAGATTGGTCCTAAATTTTTGGTTGAGGCCAAGACCGATGCTTAGTTTAGGTTGGACTAATAACATAGTGTGGGGTGATGTTGGACCCTAAATGTTGGCTAAGTATTTTGGTAATAGCACAAAACAATCATGGTGTAGAAAGAGCATGGTAGAAAAGACCATGATTTGAGATATCATGAAATAATAATAACTGGATAAATGGGAGGCATAAAAAATGTATAACCTGAGAGTGAAGGGTTCATAATATCAATGAAATACTTGAGGAACATGAATGAAGTGGGAAATAGTTAAGGAAAAGTTTTCAAGTACAAAACAAACTTAAATCACACATGAGTTTAGCATTGGCCCACATGAAGCTAGACACTTGTCAATGAGGATAAAAAACCAAATTAGAATATAGGGGCACAAAGGCTTGGGTTCATAAGAAAATAAAGTAGATGGTTGCCATAACTCTCAGTTCACTAGATATTGTTTTCTATTCACTAGAAGTGTCATAATTGTTATGACAACTTTGTCGAGGATAACCAAGTATAAATATCCATGTTTAGAGATTTGTAATCCTAATAAACATTGTTATATATTTATTGATTGTGGTAAATAGTGAAATGATAGATATCATTGTAATCTTGATATTACACTATAGTTTATAGTTAATTTGTATCACTAAGTTTCCAATACATATGTTATGTAACTTATGATTCTCATTTGGATATAATGAGTAGAGTATATGTTATCTAAACATGTATAATGAATACACTGATTCTCATGGCAATTATCATCATAGTTGTGTTTGTTTACTTGACTGAAACTAGGTCCACATCTGTGTATTTATTTTTCTATTTAGTCATTGACTAATGTATATGATCAGGCACCACTAGATGATGAGTATATTACTACACAACACAACCCATAAGAATTAGTTTCTTACTTCATGTTTTGAGTGAGCACATAAGAGCATAGTCTTGCATGAAATGCCAATGCGTTAGCTTGTTGGAAACTAGTTACTTTAATGCACCTAGGGAAAGATCTAGATAGAAAATAACCCAACAACTCTTATTTGTATGCTAATGAAAAAATGGGGGTCATCCACATGAAGAAATATTTCATTTACAATCATCTAATAGATAAGAAATTTAAGTGAAAGAGAAGTGTCTACTATTTTATGAATCTGGATAGACATGGTTTTACACTATTGGAGAATGCTATCTTCAGATCTTGATAATGTAGTGCACTTCTTTCCCCAAAGGAGGAGGATGAGATTTTCATTTTGAATAGTAATTAAATTAGATAATTATGATGATGAGGGAAAATTCTCATAAGCCTAGGAAAGTAATTTGGGATGGAAGATGTGAAAGTTCTGCTATATAATCCCATTCATCATAACCCACTAGAGTATTATTGGATAGAGGTGCATAATGTTGTAATAAATATATTGAAAAGGGGTTAGATATCAAATGAAATTTGTGTTGATAAGGTATGTTTAGTTTATGTTTATTTGATATTGTTTGATCTATATTAGGTGATGTAGTTATTACATTAAGTGTTTCTTATGTTTACATGAAAGAAAGTTGATGTGAAGTTTGAGGGATATCTACTAGAGGTATCAATTTTATGAGAAGTATGGTCTATTTGTATTTTTTGAGGTGATACTTGTGTGTTTTGTTTTCCACATGCCCCAATTGTGTGAGATGTGATGGGTAAGTATCTTAAACTATGTAAAACTTTAGATAATTGTTATGGTTAAATGCTACGTATTGTTAAATATAATAAACTAATCTTCTCATATAATTAATTTTGACCACATTTTCATCACTAGTTTTAGGATATATGGTACTCTTGATATTATTGGTGGTAGGGGTAGGCTGGTTAATGTTATATCGATGGTTAGGAAGAGGATATTTATAGATAGCTAGATGAACATTGGATTAATTTAAATATTAATTTTTATTTTTTGTTTAGTGATCTTTAAGTGATATGTCATAAGCTTGTTGACATTTATGTATAAGTGATTCATGGCCAAATTTGGGTCCAAGGAGAAATTCCATAACAAGATTTCTCAATTGGTGACAAGTTTCATGAAAATGACCCCAACTCACATGAAACCAAAAAAAAATTGGGATCATTATTGGAAGTAGGTACAAGGAGGGGGGAGTGAATCAGTTTTTTATCAATATCAATTCAATTCCATTCATCATTTCATGAAGCATTCATATATATATAATATCAATGCATATACAAATAACCATAAAAGCATATCACAAGAGAACATACGAGATATGTGGGAATACCTCTTAGGGGATAAAATTCACTAAACCATGCACATGGAATAAAGTCATATAATTTTAATATCCAAATTTTAGTGAAGCACCAACTTCAAAAGGAGATCCAACCCCTACCTAGTTAAGCACCCACTCAACTAGTCTTCTGTAAGCTCTATCTCACAAAGAGGATCCAACCCCTAGGTAAACAAGAAAAAACTAAGAGACATTGAATATATAATCATATTAGAACACTTTTTTATAACTCAAATTATAATTACCTCCATTTTTTCACTCTTCACCCTTCAATCTCACTCAAACAACCTCTTAGGCCTTACTTGCTAAACATGCCTCTTCTAGGCTCATCAAGTCCATTGACCTGGTCATCTACCTAAAAAAAAAATCTTATGGATGTTCATTAATAATAATATACATATTATTTAAGGTATACATTACCTACCTTTACTCCTTAAATGATATATTTTATTTGCTTAAGTCCACTCTACTCTTACTTACCCAAATAGACTAATTAGGCCTTGCCTTTATACCATGCACTTGTTTGCACTCATCTAGGTCAAAAAATATCTTGATCACACTTTGATTATAATTATAATAGGTCCTATCACATGTTATAAAAGTTAAATATCCATAAATTTGGTTATTCATTTCCCTTAAGGGGAAAATCCTTCATTAAGACTAATAGAGACCTAAAGCAACTAGGTCTACTTTAAGGCACACATTACACATGAACTCTTTGGAACACATTTTTCTACTAAAAAACATTAAAATGTTAAAATAAATATAAAATATACCATTTATCAGTCTTAAATATGTCCATACCATGTGGAATTCCAACTCACCACTTGATCTAAGCTATTAGGCCTACCGCCATTAGCCCTTCATACACCTAAAAAAATTGTCTTGCATATCTAAAGCAAAAAAGTCAACTTTGTCAAAAAAACACATGATAAAATAAAATAAATATATAATTAATTAACTTAATAACATCACAATTCCAATTTAAAACATTCAATCAAGATCCAATCACCCAAAAACACCTTTGCCATAGGCTCACTCATTTCTACCAGAAAGTTTAACAACACAATCAAGCATCTTTGTCATTTCATACTTGATCAAGGAAAAACTAGGAATATAAAATAATTATTATAAAAAATTTATACTTATATAAAAAATGCATGATCATTATATCCTTCAACTCTTGATAAATCACCCCAAACTCACTTCTGCAATATGGCCAATCAAAAACTACGTGTAGTATATAAACACAGTCATACAAAATGCTAGTTTTAATATTTGAAATGATGATTTAAATACTCATAATGCACATGAATAGTTTATATGTGGTCTATATATAATTTAAAAATGGATATATATCAAAATATAGAGGCAATAATTGGTCTTATAAACTAATTTCTTAGGTTACTCTGTTATTGTCTTAACACAGTTGGACAAGCCATTTTGGATTCCACATCCAAACACCTTATAGTAATTCAAAAACTTCCATAAGGATTTTATATTTAATTTCAATGATAATAAAAAACAAATTGTTCATTTTATGCATCACTTCTTTTCAAAGAACCTTACACTTCACTTTACTTTGTAAACATGGAACAATGATTTCTAGATTAGGACACAATCATGGTGATCATGAATTAAACTTACTATAGAGATAATTTTTTGAAATTTAAATGAATTTAGAAGGTAATTAAAAATCATTATCACATATTAAAAAACTAAGACATATATGTTATACAAAAAATGTAGAACATATAGGCCAATCCTTGAAACTCACTCTTTCACTGTATTGACTCATACAGATTGATCAACTTGAGGGCACTTTATTGCGTGTGTATGATCATTGTCAACACTTAAAAACAAATGAAACATGAGGTATAGGTATTTAAAAAATACCTTAATCAATTATATTAATCTATAGATATTTAAAACTAATCCCTAAATAGATTCTCACTCATTCTTAGATTCCTTTGCTATCTTCATTGTTTGGTAGTTTAGAGATAGGTCATCTTCCATAACAAAAATTATAAACACAAAAGATGTAAATAACCAAAATAAATACATTTAAATAAATATAAAGTATTTGCCTTCAACCTCCATCAACTTGCATGTGTTGACTCAGTGAACCCTGTCTGTAGCATCATTTTTTAAAGAAATATGAACTTTTTTATACCTTTTACTCACTATCCTAACACACCACTTCCACCTGGAGATGACTATAGGAGTCCTATATAATATAAAATCATAAAACTTGATAAAACAAACCATTATATTCATTTTTTAGAAATATCTATCCAATTGGGTCACTAAGAGGGTTTAGAGAGGGGTTTGAACCAATTTACACTCTTAATGTTTGTTCATACAATATTGCCCCTCAAATGATAAATACATTCTTAAAAATACTTATTAAAACTATATTAAATATATATAAAAAGGAAAAATACACCATTTAAAGTATACACATGCCAATGACCTTCAACAATTCCTTCTCAAGTTTGGAAACCTTCAATTTGCATGCACATGAGTCCTAAAAACATGTTTTCTTGCTTTTTATTTTTCCTCAAGACCTAAAACATGGTCATCATGCTTGAATCAACCTGTAAAACCTCAAATCATGATCAAATGGGCTCTAACAACTTGGAAACTCACCTTGACCCCTCATTAGAACCACACTAAGCCATTATGCACATTAGGTCTAAAACTACCAGTCATATTTGGATCTTGAAAACACTTAAAAAACTCTTTTATTGATCTTGGTACCTCATACATATGTCATATGACATCTTAACATTCTATCATGGTAAAAAAATTTCTCACATAGGTCTTACACTTCTCTTTTTATCATGTTTCTAATCCTATTCCAATGCACTAGGTTTATTATGTAAGGGTTATGCCTCAATACCTGACTTTGCTTCTATTATAGATGTAATTTCCACCTTAATAACATGATCTATCACATAGTTTCACACTATCAATCTCAAATACCTTTATCTTATCATCATAATTCCTCTAAAATATTTTTTCATGCTTAGGGACTAGTCTAAACACACAAGCCTACTAGGTTTCATACCTCTTAAAGATCTTCTTAACACTATAGATGCATTATCATGCCGAACTATCTTATTCCATGGTCAACAAATAATACACACAGTTACACATACTTGTGATCACTTATTTCATGATACCTTACTATGCATCATAAGCACACCTCTAGAACATCAAACCTCATACTTCCTTTGACATTAATGACCTCAGGCTCAATCATATGACATCAATGATAAATTTGTAACAATCTCCCCCTTTGTCATTCATGGTAAGCTACATTGATGGAAAATGACAAATGAACTGATCCAAATAACTTCTCTATCAATCTGATCTCTCTCATTAAGTCTTTCTCCCCCTTTGACATTAATGATAAAGGTCATATAAACTCTAATAATGTCATCTATATAGTTCATTAATCCTTGGACCTGATCACTTACAAAGCTAGTAATCTCCCCCTTTGTCCATACATGTTTATTTTTAAGCTTCTCAATAATTTTGAGTTATCTCCCCCTAACTCCATGCTCCATTGAGTTCATGTGACCTAAAAATACACACCATCTAGCTACATATAACATATTTGATTAACATATGAAAGCTCCATAGATCTTCAAACAACCTTCTTCTCATCATGCTATTGATCTTCACTTGAATCCACCATATCTTCATACCTTATCATATAATCATTAATGACTACCTACTTAGAGATTCCTTGAGGCAACACATGAACTTCTTGGATTAATCAAAAACATCTCAGATAGGTATAAACAACTCTATATACTCATTATAACATCAAACATTTGGTTTTTATGGTTTATTTGTGTTTCTCAAGCTCAAACCTTTATGGTCTCAAGAACACCTTCAAGCTATCTTCCCATTATCTTTATTGATCATGTTTAAAACATATAGTTACCTTCTTAGATCATTAAATACTCAAATGCATTATGCATATAAAAAAATTCACAATCAAGGTACAGTCACCCGCTTTCTCTTCTTAGTCTTAGAACATCTTCATGTCATGTTACATGAATGATCATCTTCAAAAATTTGTTTCTCTTCTTTTATGGCTCAACCAACATGAAACCTTACTATTTAGATCAACTTCAGATCATGGATCATATGATCACTAATTTTTACTTTTAAATACATTGGTCTTATAGACCAATCTTCAATTTTCATATACTTAAGAGATCTAAGTTAACTCCTTAAATTCATGTCCCACCTAGATCATATAAATCTAAACAATCATATATCTAATAAAATAACATTCCTTGATTGAATATATTGACACTGATGATCAACTAACTCCAAACTAAGACCTCTAAAACTAAGAATGTTGAATATTTTCATATCACTGTTGTGATAATTATAACATGTTATCATGTTTCCTTTATGAGGTCACAAATATTTCAAGACCATGATTCTTATTATTTTGAATAATGTCTCTAATAAGGTCTAGAAGAGAAACCTTACCACTTAAAATTTTAGATTAATTGAGCACCCCAATCCTTGTAATAGGACTAAATATTCTTCTCAAAAACCCTATTTGGTTCGATATTCTCTTTTGACTCAATGTACTCAACATCTTACTTCTCCTTATCCTTTGTATTATTTGAAACACAATTCTCCTAAACAACTTTCTCATCATCCTTTCTTTTGATTGTTACCCTCTCTTGACAAGTGTGATTAGCATTGATTACATTTGGTCTCCATATCCAAGTGAGACCCTTATTATGCATTCTAGGATAGAACCTAGCTATATGTCAAATATTACGACTGTCAGGAATCTAGAACAACAAACATGCTCTGATCCCACATGTCAGGATGCGAAACCGGAAACATACAATTGATTAGCAAAACTTGAAACAACTTAATATGCGGAAATAAACCAGATTCACCAAGTAACTAGAATTCAGAATAACACAGCATATGAGAGACAATACAAAACTTGTATTAACACTTTATACAGAAAAGAATACCATAAAGAAGATGCCACTTCTTCTCCACCACCTTACAGAGGTTTCCCACACCTCAAGTGAATAGTACTTCTTCTCCCCAAAGCTCTCCCTCTCACAGGTCTCAACACCCAACTCAAATACAGAGTTGGTGTTCACCTCCCATGCTCCACGCATAACACAAGTGCTCCACGCACTCCACAAGCACTCCACATGCTCCATAAGTACTCAAGGTACTTCAAGTAGATCTCCCATGAATCTGCAACAACCTGCAATTCAACAGACCATACTTATGGAAGGAACTTCCTTGCCTTCCTCTTGCTCTATCCGAGTACACACCTGTACTCCAAGTAGATCCTGCCTGATACTGATCCCTGTTGTGTTGCTGTCTGTATGACCTTGCACACCTACAAATCAAACAATGGTTCTGCTCACCTGTGAACCTCGACCTTGCACACACATACACCTGCAGATCAATGATCTTACTTACCATGTAGATCTCCTATATAGGCCATGCAACTGTGACCAAGATCCTACACTCCTGAAGAACCCAGCTGGCTCTCCAATCCAGCACCAACACACCTGGTACTGAGGCACTAGGAGGAATGCACCATTGCTCTACCTCACACACAGAAGGAGCTTATAATTATGCTCTCTTACTCCCTAGCACACTTTTCCAATACAACCATGAGTCTATTATATAGATCTCATCCAAACAATAATTAGACATCTAATTACAATAATTAGATCCACAGCTCTCAGTCTAAAATTAGATCTCTTCATGCAAACACTTGGTTCGTTAGCTAACTGCCCATAAATAGCTCACAGTCGAACCACACAGGCGACCGACGTCGGTCCCTGTCTGCCTGGAGGTGACCGACGTCGGCTGATATATGACCGACGTCGGTTGCTTCCCTTTGCTATCCTGCCGACGTCGGCTGATCAGACCGACCCCAACTTCTCTGCAATCTTCAGCAACCTCCTCTCCTATTTGCGTCAGTGAAGCTTTTAGCTCCACAATCCTAACAATCTCCCACTTGGAGATAAACAGCTGCACTGTACCTGTACCTGTACTCTGTCTAATCTATTTCCTGGTTTGTATCCCTCTTCAAGCTCCCACCTGAAGACAACCCACCACACATCCCGTGATGTACCTCCTGTCATCCGAGTACCCTGCCACATCCGAACCTACAACACCTATAGTGAAGTCCTGACCCTGCATAGCAACACCTGCTGCCGGTCCCTCTCAAAAAACTTGAGAACCCACTTCCCCGAATTGGCTCCTAACTCTGACAGCTCCCACTGCATGGGAATACTCAGGTCTATACCAGACCTCATGTGATTTTGGACACTATACCTGTCCAGCCCTTAGTGTGCTCCAGTTCTGCATCCCGAACCTCACCAACACCTGATTCACATCAGCTCCCACTCGAGACAAAATCAACTTGTGATCTCCATGCCTCCCATGTCAAAGAATTCCGCTGCTCTAAACTCCTCATGACATGCCACTGAACTAATCTTACCCTTATCTCAGCAAAACCCTATATGTACAAACCTGCTATAGCAAAACATACCGTCCACATATAGTAACAGAATGATGTCGCGACTCATCATCCACCTGGTAAGGCAAACCACAGTAGTTACCTGACACTGACTGAAGCCATGCTTCGTCCTCCACCTGTCAAACCTTGTACCACTATCCTGCAGCTTCTCAAGACCATATCCCTGGTCTTCCGTCTCACGTATCCGTTCTCTCTATTCTTCTACTAAGGAATCCATTCGTCTCTGTGCTTTCATCCAGCTGGCAAACCTACCAAGACTCTCGTCTGGTTCTGCATCATAATCCTGCCTAGCTCACACCTGTTTCCTGGATCCTTCCTGCTATACAATCAGCAACAAGTATGAAGAAGAGGAACAACGAATTTGAGGGCCTACTTACGCCTTCAGTCCTCCGTATGGGTGTTTGAGACTCCTTGACAGCATGCTGTCCACCCAAAATTCGTTACAGTGACCGACCTCGGTCACCCCACAGTCTGCATCCGACCGACATCGGTTCCATGCGTCTGTACCTGACTACCAACCTACCAGTGCTGGTGTCCCTTCTGCCGACGTCGGTCCTCCTGACCGACATCGGTCTTACATACTACCGACGTCGGTCCCATGACCGACGCCGGTCTTACCCTACCTGACACTGCCAGCTTCGGTCTGCACATGACCAACATCGGCACCTGTCTGTTCGACGCCGGTTCCTCCTGACCGATGCCGGTACCTGTGTTCGCCTGTGAGTGATGACTTTTTACCCGCGAGCTCCTTTGGATCAATCTCCATGTCCAAACTGCCCTACTCAGATGTATCCAGCCTCATCCACTGAACTCTGTCCGCCATCTCCTCCAAGAACACCAAGGCTTTCCAGTTCTTAAGCCTGTCAAATATATCTGTCTTCCGCTTAAGAACATGCATCTCCTTCCTACTCATGTGACCAAGCCTACGAAGCCACGTCTCCGCAATAGAATAAGAATCAGTAATATAAACAAGTAGATAAAGTATACCTGTTTTCTTACCACCAGCTAATTCAAGTGCTACCATTGTGAGAGTTCTTGTGCATCTCTCATCACCCAATCTTTCTGAAGAAATTAGCCATATCTCCAAACCTGGGACCTGCATGACCTTCATCAACACCTGTGTGTTGGCCGCCTGTAATTTCAGCTTCAATTCTCCTTTGCCAATTCTTTGGCAAGGCTTACCAGCTCCTCTACCTGGGGCTGCATGGAAAGAGGCAACCGAATCTTTTATCCAAGATTCAACTTTATCCAAGAAACCTGCAAACACATCCTGTGCAACAACACCTACTACATCTGTATCTTCAGTTTCTTCATGCTGATCTGTTACCAACCAACAATGTTCTTTTACCTGCTCTTTCTTTCCATCGAACCATGAGTAACCGTCTGTGCTTTTCAACTCCTCCATTCTTAGCTTACTTTGATCTGCCGTTGCTCTACTCCCACTCAATCAGAAACCCCTGAGAGTGCCCTGTAACCAAAACACAACCTGCTTCCTGCAACCTTAACTCTGATACCACTTGTCAGGAATCTAGAACAACAAACATGCTCTGATCCCACTTGTCAGGATGCGAAACCAGAAACATACAATTGATTACCAAAACTTGAAACAACTTAATATGCAGAAATAAACCAGATTCACCAAGTAACTAGAATTCAAAATAACACAGCATATGAGAGACAATACAAAACTTGTATTAACACTTTATACAGAAAAGAATACAATAAAGAAGATGCCACTTCTTCTCCACCACCTTACAGAGGTTTCCCACACCTCAAGTGAACAGTACTTCTTCTCCCCAAAGCTCTCCCTCTCACAGGTCTCAACACCCAACTCAAATACAGAGTTGGTGTTCACCTCCCATGCTCCATGCATAACACAAGTGCTCCACACACTCCACAAGCACTCCACGTGCTCCACAAGTACTCAAGGTACTCCAAGTAGATCTCCCATGAATCAGCAACAACTTGCAATTCAACAGACCATACTTATGGAAGGAACTTCCTTGCCTTCCTCTTGCTCTATCCGAGTACACACCTGTACTCCAAGTAGATCCTGCCTGATACTGCTCCCTGTTGTGTTGCTATCTGTATGACCTTGCACACCTGCAAATCAAACAATGGTTCTGCTCACCTGTGAACCTCGACCTTACACACACATACACCTGTAGATCAATGATCTTACTTACCACGTAGATCTCCTATATAGGCCATGCAACTGTGACCAAGATCCTACACTCCTGAAGAACCCAGCTAGCTCTCCAATCCAGCACCAACACACCTGGTACTGAGGCACTAGGAGGAACGCACCATTGCTCTACCTCACACACAGAAGGAGCTTATAATTATGCTCTCTTACTCCCTAGCACACTTTTCCAATACAACCATGAGTCTATTATATAGATCTCATCCAAACAGTAATTAGACATCTAATTACAATAATTAGATCTGCAGCTCTCAGTCTAAAATTAGATCTCTTCATGCAAACACTTGGTTCGTTAGCTAACTGCCTGTAAATAGCTCGTAGTCGAACCACACAGGCGACCGATGTCGGTCCCTATCTGCCTGGAGGTGACCGACGTCGGCCGATATATGACCGACGTCGGTTGCTTCCCTTTGCTATCCTGCCGACGTCGGCTGATCAGACCGACCCCAACTTCTCTGCAATCTTCAGCAACCTCCTCTCCTGTTTGCATCAGTGAAGCTTTTAGCTCCACAATCCTAACAATGACAACTATAGAATACAATGCTATTCATACCTCTTGCTGAATAACTACTCTTTCTTCTACAATCTCTCACTTTATGACCAAAAACATTACATGCAAAGCAATGACCATTAAATGAACTTAAACACCTTATTGCATTAGGTCGATTAATGGGTTTATTTGTGTTGATATTCATTACAGTGTACTTGAATTGATATTATTTAATACTTTCATTCTCAAAATTTATCTTTAAGACCTTTTACCATCAATCTTAATTCCTGATTCTATTTCCTTAGCTGCTTGGCCATTTTGTGCTTCTAAGATCACCTTCAAGTTGTCAAGCTTCCTCCAAGGAATTATTATAATACTAATTATTATAAGTAACTAAAAATATGGGGGGGGGGTGTGAATTAGTTTTTTAATAATATCAATTTAATTCTATTTATCATTTCATGAAGCATTCATATACATAAAGATCAATGCATATAAAAATAACCACACAAGCATATCAAAATAGAACATAAGAGATATGTTGGAAAACCTCTTGGGGGATAAAACCCAATAAACCATGCATATGTAATATAGTCCTATAATTTCAAGATAAAAATTTTAGTGAATCACCAAATTAATAAGGAGCTCTAACCCCTACCTAGTTAAGCACCCACTCAACTAATCTTTTGCAAGCTCTATCTTGTAAGGAGGCTCCAAGCCCTAGGTAACCAAGAAAAAATTTAGATACCTTGAATATATGATCATATTAGAATACATTATACTAACTAAATTTATGATTACCTCCTTTTTTTTTCACTCTTCACCCTTTAATCTCACTCAAATAGCCTCTTAGGCCTTACTCGCTAACATGCTTCTTCTAAGCTCATTAGGTCTACTGACCTAGTCATCTACTTTTAGAAAATGTGATAGATGCTAATGACTAATAATATTACTATTTATAAAGTTTTACATGACCTACCTATGCTCTTCAATGATATATTTTATTTTATTAAGTCCATTATACTCTTACTTACCCAAATAGACCAATTAGGCCTTGCCTTTATACCATACACTTGATTTCACCCATCTAGGTTGGCCAAGATACTTATCACACTTATATTATAATTGGAATAGGTAATATAACACTTTAAAAAAATTTAAAAACCATATTTTTTTTCCATTTCCCCTAAGAGCCAAATCCTTCATTAGGCCTAATGGAGACCTAAAGCAATTAGGTCTACTTTAAGGCACACGTTACACTTGAACTCTTTAGAATATATTTTGATGATAATAATGCATGATAACATTATAAACATATAAAATAGACTATTTATCACTCATAAATATGTATATACCATATTTAAGTTCAAATAACCACTTGATCCAAGCTATTAGGCCTACTTGCCATTAGACCTTCATACACCTAGAAAATCTATCTCTCATATATAAAGCAAAAAGTCAACTTTGAAAAATAAAAACATGAATAAATAAAATAAATATATAATTAATGACCTAAATAAAATCATAATTTCCATTTTACACCTTTATTAAATCTCCAAACACCCAAAAACACCTCTACAATAGGCTCACTTAGTTCTGCTAAAAAACATAACAACACAATCAAGCATCTTTGTCATTTCATTATTGATCAGGGAAAAATAAAGAATATAAAATTATTATTATAAAAATTTGAGACTTATATAAAAAATAAATTATAATTATATCCTTAAAATATTGATAAATTACCCCAAACTCACTTTTGTAATATGGCCACTTAGAAACTGCTTGTAGCATATAAACATAGCCATATATAATGTTAGTTTTATTACTTGAAATGATGATTAAAATACTCATAATGCACATGAATATTTTATATGTGTTTTATTTATCATTAAAAAATTCATATATATCATAATATATAGCTATTAATTGGTGTTACAAACTAATCTCTTAGGTTACTCTCTTACTATCTTAACACAGCTAGATAAGCCATTTTGGCCTCCACATCTCAACACCTTAGAGTAACTCACAACCTTCATCAGGATTTTATAGTTAATTTTCATACCAAAAAATAACAAAATATTAATTTTATGCATCAATTTTTTTCAAATAACCTTAAATACTTCACTTAACTTTTCAAACATAGAACTGTCATTTTTGGCTTAAGACATAGTCATGGTGATCATGACTTAAAATTCCTATAGAGATACTTTCTTGAGATTTAAATGCATTAAAAATGTCCTTCAATATCCTTATCACATCTTAAAACATTAATACATATATTTAATATGGAAAATTTATAACATATAATCCAATGCTTAAAACTCACTCTTTCACTATCCTGACTCATATAGACTGATCAACTTGAGAGAAATTTATTTCTTGTGTATGAGCACCATCAACACTTACCAACCAAGGGAACATGAGGTATATGTATTTTAAATTTATATAAATAAATTTTATTCATCTAAAAATAGTTTAAAATAATCCCTAAATATATTCTCACTCATGTGTGGATTCCTTTACTATCTTCACTATTTGGTAGTCTAGCAATATGTCATCTTCCATGACTAAAATGATTGACATAGATGTAACTCACCAAACTAACTCCATGAAAATAAATAACAAGGATTGGTCTTAAAAATTCATCAAATTACATGTATTTACTTAGTAAAACCTACCTATAACATTAAATTATTAAAAAATGAGCACTTTTCTATACCTTTTACTCACTATCCTGACACACCACTACCACCTAGAGATGCCTAGAAGAGTCCTATATAACATCCAATCATCAAATTATAAATTTTAATCACTTTCCTAATAAAAAATACCACTTAGAGATAATTGGATGAGTCCTATACAACATCTAATCATTAAACCTGATCAACCAAACTATTTTGGGCACTTTATAGTAAGATCTCTCCAATCAGGTCACTAAGAGAGTTTAGAGATGGTTTTGTACAAGTTTACACTCTTAATTTTTTTTTATATAGTATTTCCCATAAAATTATAAAAAAATTATTGTAAATCCTTCTTATAACCACATTCCATCTCTCTCAAAAGGCTCAAGACACCATGCAAAGTCTACACATGCTAATGAGCATCAACAATTCCTTATTGGGCTTGAAAACATTCAATCTACATGCACAAGAGTCCTAAAAACATGTTTTCTTGCTTTTTATTTCTCCTAAAGACATAAAAATTGGTAATAATACTTTAATCAACCTATAAAACCTCAAAACTTGATCACATGGGCTCCAACACCTTAGAAACTCACCTTGACCCCTCATTAGAACCACATTAAGCCACTATGCACATTAGGTCTAAAACTACTAGTCATATTTAGATATTGAAAACACTTGGAAACCTATTTTATTAATATTATTACCTCATAAATATGTAATATGACATCATATCATGATCTCATGTTTTCAACCTTACTCACATATGTCTTACACTTCTCTTCTTAGCATGATACTAAGCATGTTCCATCACACTAGGTTTCTTATGCAAGGGTTATGCCTCAATACCTAACTTTTATTATATTATAAATGTAATTTAAACCTTAATAATATGATATAAAACTTATTTTCACACTATCAATCTCAAATACCTTAATCTTATCATCATCATACTTCATCATGCCTCTATAAGCTTGTTCATGTTTATGGACTAGTCTAAACACACAAGCCTACTAGGTTTCATACCTCTTAAATATATTCATGACAATATAAATGAATTATCATGCCAAAACACCTTATTCAATGATAAAAAAATGATACACATAAATCCACATACCTATGATCATTTATTTCATCATACCTTACTATGCATCACAAGCACACCCTCTAGAACATCAAGCCTCATACTTCCTTTGACATTGATGACCTCAAGATCAATCATATGAAATGAATGAAAACATTTCAAAAATAATACCAATGATTCATAGTATTTTTAGGGTAAATACCTCATGTTGAAGGTCATAGAAGATGCTTTTGAATTTTTATTAAGGAAATAGGTTTGTATGCATCCATATGATGTTGTTGAGATAATGAAGAACTAGGATGAGAATTGTTATTAGGTGGAATTAGAGGAGTATTCTATATTTTAATGTTTATATCAATGGATTGGATAGAATGTATGCAATCATAAGTATATGTATCACCATTATTTGTTTCATATTAGTTTTTAGCTTTGACAAGTATGCTAGTTCCTGTTGGAGGGTGGGAACATGACATTTAGCTTGGTCAAGGGACCATTATAAACATTTTGGGGAAGGAGTCATAATATAAAAATTTAATTTATGATGAATAGAATTTATGAATAAGTGGAAGAGTTTATTTTCCCCTTTATTATGCTCAACTTTATTATATAAGGTTTTCCATTATTTAATGAAAACTTGTGCCATTCTAGATTCTGATTGTTTATAGTTGATAAAATGGGCTAAGCTATTTTTAGGAAGGTCATTAGTTTGGAATTATTGAACCAATGCATTGACCAAGTCCTTTAAACAAGTGATGGTGTGGGTTTTAAGTTTATTACAGCAATCTAGAGCATCTCTAAATAGGGTTTTGGAAAAAGAGTTTCATCATAGTGAACATATTAAGTTTAACCCAATATTTATCTTGGTTTCTAAATGTTTTTAAGTTTTAGGTAGGATTTGTAGATCCATTATCAGTGATAGTGGGAACTATGCCTCCTATTTCACTATTTCAAATTTGAGGTATGAGAGGTTATTTTTTAGTGTTTAATAGTTTTATTAATAAGTGGGGGTTGAGATATAAGATTATCATGTGAATCCCTAAGGGGAGGTGGGGGTATTAGGATTTTGAGATACCCATTGAATATTTTAAGGTTTGATTTTGGAGTTGTAATAAATTGTTTTTCATCTACATCATTTGATTTTCATTATTGGTTTGAAAATTAGCCATGTAGTTGAGAGTTTGTAATAGTAATTGATTAGTTTGAGAATTATTGAATGGTAGAAGTAGCTTTGGATGAATTAGTGTGTTTTGAGGTGCTAATAAGTTAGGATGCACTAGTAGCATGAGATATAGTTATTTCATGAGAATAAATAGTATCATGATAAGTATTAGTTGTAATAAATCCATTATGTGTTGAATTAAATTGGGTATTAGTGTGGAAATTTGGGGTAGGCCCACTAAAGGATATGTTGGCCATGCTAATAGAGATACTTGGTATGGAGATGAAATAAGACATGGAGGATGATTCCATAGTGTTATAAGGAGATATTATTGAGAGTAAAGGTGTGGAGTAAATCATTAATTGAATTTCCCCAAATCCTATGGAAAAGCTAGGTGAAGGTGAATGGGAATCTCCAAAATGAGGTCCCTTCATGATGTTATAAATCACTAAAGGATCATTATCTCTATTCCAAGGATTTTAATTGATGAAAAAAATAATTTTAGTTGTGTAATAGATATCATTTTCATCTTCTATGATGTGTATAAATAAGGTATTATGTGGCATAAAATAAGGAAGAGTTCCATAGTTCATAGTTATAGTGGTGACATGGATGTTACTTTGATTTAGGTTAGTTACTACAAACGTTGGATTAGATTATTTTTTAGGATTGGTAAGTTTCATCATGTTAGTTTTATTTTGCTCTATGGAATTATCATACAAATGTTCCATGATGAAATGGGTAAGTTAAACACTTACTAAAAATGAGGAAAAGATGGTTATTATACTAGGTCAAATTGGTCAACTATGTTGTAAAAAGGTAAATAGATTAGCTAACAAGAAAAAAAATTGAATAGGTTGACTATATTCTGAGGTAGGACAAAAAAAATAGACTATTGAAAATTGAGTTGAATAGTTTGATTGTGTTCTATGGAAAAGTAAATAGAGACCCTATATAAGAGACTGAGTCGATAGAGTTGATTGTGTTTTGTAAGAGAGCACACATAGTAGCTTGTAAGAAACTAAGTTGATAGTGTTCAATAAGTAATAAATTTTTTAAATGGAATAAATATGGAGGACTAAGTGGTAATCTTTATATAAGTCAGACAAAAACACAAACAACTATGTTGATTAGGTCGATCTAGTTGTAGCACATAACACAAACCTTGTATCAACACTAGCTAATACAGGTTTTGCAATATAAAATATATTTTAAAAATAAAAAACAACCATACTAAAATGTAAATGCTAATCTAATAAGTAAGCATCCTTGATGTATTTATAAATTGTATTTTAAAGTGTGATAAGGCATTTAGTTTTGCAAAGAAACTAAAAAGAGGTAAGTTAATGTTGCTTTTAGGTATGTTAAGGATAAAAGTGATCTATATTGATGATGGTACTATATTGGTACTCGGGCCTACACCCTTAATTCACAATCCCACAATGATAATGGTGTTAGATGCTTTGCCAATATATATCATCAACCATGTATTTATACTTGGATAGAAAATCAAGTTGGCTTCTCCCTTAGTGATAAAATCTAAGTAGTTAAACATTGGTAGAATTATTTGAATTCTTATTTGATATTTTATGATTTGGTAATGTGTGAAAAAAAAAAGTGAATAATCTAGTAAATTAACCTTCCTAGCTATACTATGTGTACTACTCTAGGCAAGCAAGTAGATAAATGAAAAGTGAATTCATTGCTACCAATGTGGGTTAATTTCTTTTGCTTGAAAAATACATAATATTAGGTCTATTGGGTTGACCTAGTATGTAAAAAATACATAATATAGTCGATCTAGTCAACTTTATCTATTGTAAGATAGTTCAAAGAAATGAAATCAAACAAGTCAATTGAGTTTCTTGGGGAAAAAATAACTACAAAACTAAGTTGAGTTAGTTTTATAGAACTAGAAAATTATGAAAATAGAACTTAAGTTTAACTAAAATTAAGAAAAATGAAATAAGTAGGCTAGTTAGAATGATCCTAATAATTAAGTTGAAGTTAATTGGATTGATTTAATAATGTAATAGAACTATTGAACTACTATTTTAAGTTTACTATAAGGTTATAGTTTTATAGAACTAAAAATTTGGGAAAATAGAACTCAAGTTTGACTAAAATTGAGAAAAATGAAATAAGTAGGCTAGTTAGAATGAATCTGATAATTTAGATAAAGTCAATTTGATTGATTTTGTAATGTAATAAATTTTTTTAAATACTATTTTAAGTTGTGTTATTTAGATTAGGGTTTAAACCTAAAAAATAAAATGTTAAAACAAAGTCAAACTAGTGTGATTGAGTTTGCATAAAACTAAATAATTTAAATAATTGAAGGAACTATGTTGACATAATTGATTTATGAGTCTAAACATAACTTGTTAAATTTTTTGAAAGATAAGATGAACTATTAAATTGATAGGATTGATCTACTGTGCTAAGAGGGAAATTCTAATCACAAAGAGATTGACAAGATCGATAGGATTACCTTAATTGAAAATATTGTAAGACTATTCCCTAACCATGTCGATCAAATAAATAAAGTAGAAGATGAAATATAAATAATATATAACTAGGTAGATCAGATCAATCAAGTTATATGTAATAAAAATAATCTGCACATAGAGATAAACTAAGTCAATTGGATTGATTGAGTATTAAGGCCTATGCTAAAACTATTATACCAAGCTAACTAAATTGATCTAGTATTCTAAAAATTAATATTAAAAATATGAAAGGGTTAGTTCACATCCATTTCACCATAATGTATGCAAATGAAAGAGAAGCTAATCTATAAATAAATCTTAAGTTAGAGAAGATAAATCAGCTAACTATACTATTATAAATAATTAGATAATTAGGGTCATGACCAATGTGGATCCACTAAACCTACCTAATGGATATATTATCATATAATATGGATAGATAAGGTTCCAAAGCCTCTAGTCATGTAACACCACACAATAACCTATCTAGGTATGATAATGCAAAGTAAAGCACAATCTAATATAGTGTTCACTAAAGGTTATGGCACAAATAGGGGATAAACATAAATAATAAAAATTTAAATTAAAACTCTACTCAAGTCAATGTATATGTAATCCTAAGCAAGAAGATACAATACATTCATTATCCATTATTCCTTAAAATCTATATACTAAAATATAAGAGTAAGAGTTAGGAATACTTACCTTTAAGATGAACCCATCGAGCCTCAATATCTCCCTTGCATAATGGTGCTTTGTAAGAGGTCTTTGTATATTTTTGAATAAACTAAGGATGGAAAATGGACTATAGTCTAGCTAAGGACCTCTTAATGAATATCAAGCCTTTTAAAAATAAAGTTTTTCCTCTAAGAAGCATTAAACCCTAAGTAATGAATCCTCAATTAGAATGGTAGAAAAATAGAGAAAGAAGAACATATGAAAGATTCTCTCTATTGGAAATGGGGTGAAAGATGTGTATATATAGATTGATTTGACCCCAAGCCCTTGCATAATTTTAGCTAACCCAATCAGTCCAATCAACCTTGTTAGTTAGAAAAAAGAGCAATTAGGTCCCAAACTAAGTGAGCCTAGGTTGAATTAGTCTCATAACATGTGTTAATCTTAGAACTAGGTTGACCCATTCGAATATGTTTGATAAATGGAAAAAATGGGTTTTGATTAGGTACAGTCTATTAGATGTGGTGAATTATTTGGGTAAGAGTGTGAGGGATGTGTTAAAACTTAGAGAAACATATAAGAAGGATTTGCATTGGTTTTAAGTGGGGATATAAGGAACAACAATCTTATGAATCACTAATATTCTTCCCACCCATTTCCTAGTTCACTCTTTAAGGCATGCTCTCAGAGAGGTTCAGGTTTGATGGGTTCCTACATGAGAGAAAGCATCAATAATTGATAAAGTTTTAAAATATTATCTATATACAATAAATAATGACTATCTCAAGTCCATTATATACCATTAATGTAATGGATGCTATAATACTGGTCATCTAGGAAAATAAACTATCTTCCTTTGAGTTGTATGAGTAATATGAACCTTATTAGTTTTTATAACTAACTATAGTGGTGGTGGGGGTGGAAATAAATTATTTCCTACTAAAGAGGGTACTCATATGGAATACCATAAACTATGACCACCATGTTAGCATGTATATATTTTATAAATCTATGTACTATAGATGGTACTAAATGCATCTTGTGTATCCCTAGATATCCTAAAAATATGTCAAGAACTATGTTACTTGGTTATAATAAAAATAGAGTAGCCAATATGGTTAGAACCATATGAAGAGGTAGTATAATTCACCCAAGAATATCTTTTATATGTTCATCAAATCCTTTATCTAGTCTTAATGTTTCTTTTTATATTTTTTTTGTGTATCTAAGAGTATGAAGGAGTATCATTATGAAATGTTTTTGAATGAACCATTGCCCACCATGATTTTGTGTATAGGTCACTGGTATATATATATATATATGTAAAAATAGTGCTTCATCTCAATATTTGTCTTTAATAATCTTGTGGTATTAAAATGAGATAATGGGTCTCTTTATGGTTAAAGTGTAAATTTTACTAATGATTTCATCTAAAGGATGTGATTCCCCATATATATGAGCATATAAAGCTAAAATAGTATGTGTGTTGTAATTAATATGTACCCAAGGTGGAGATGTAATCTATTGTGCCTCGTGTTTACAAAAAGGGTCATTAAATATATTAAAATTAGAATTTCCATTTGATTATGAATCTTATATAGATGAATTAACATCAATTGTGATATCATCTATCAAATATTGTATCTTACATCATAACCTAATGATTTTTTTAGTTGGATGTCCTATGCCTTGACGATAGTCACAATAAACATTAATTTTGAATCCCTTAGATTGAATGTTACTCATATCCACCTCTTTTTATGGAGGGAGTGATATGAAGTTGTACCCAAGTAACTTTCTAAATATTTTATGAGGAGGTTTTAGTAAGTTTTTAAACTACCTCCTTGGTAGAGTTGAGATAACAAGTTTATTGGATGGGTCAAAAAATATGTTAATTGCTGATTTCATATCATTCTTATTTTCATTGAATTTTAAATTAAATGCTGGTTTAATAAAAAAATAACACTAGAATTAGTTGGAGGCTTGGACCCATACTTTATTTCATTCACTGAGAGAAGTTTAACTTCTCAATCCTTAACAGTGTGACATATATCATCAAATGATTGAAACTTTTTAAAAATTATAGATTAATGTAACGAATCAATTGATATTTTCTTTAATATGTCTTGTAACTCCATATTATACATTTTACTTATCATCTTATAGATCATAGTCTTATATCAAAATATGTAATCAGTGATAGGATCATTTGATCCTTGATTGATGTTTGATATTTGTTCACTAGACATATTATCAATAATGTTGATCGAGAAGTGTACTAGAAAATGGTCAACCAATAGGTCAAAATAATTAATAGAATGGAAAATTAAATCATAAAACCATCATCATGCATAATCCTTAAGACATCATGGGAGAAAATTGGTTAATACTTTATTGATGGATGCATAGTTATAACATGTTTCATGAAAGGCTCAATTATGTTGTTTGTGTTCACCCTTACCATAATACACTATAATACTAGGTGACATAAAATATGTAGAAACTACACTTTCATCACTTATGTGTCAAAATTAAAAATAAAAAACATTCATGTAATAATGCACAAATCAAGCTAGAAATCATTAAAACATTCCAAATCATCACACAATTTAATGTGCACATTCTACGACACATTGATGCATTCATGATAGGATAAATACAATACAAGAATCATATAATCCATCATCAACATCCTAAAATTGGTCCCATTATTACCAATGTCTCACTAAGCATATTAGACTAGGTAAATTAAACCTTGAAAATGAGACTACAAAAGGAAAAATCAATTTAATTAGCCAAATTATTGATAGGCTAGTTAGAATTATTCTATAAATTAGGTTACGTGGAATACACATGTCATAATTATGTTAAAATTAGATATTTCTTAATATCCTCATCACATAGCATGTTTCCAATTTAAACTTCACTAAATATCCCATTTTCTAAGTCAATTAAATGAGAAATGGATGGTGTATAAGCAAGGTTTATGAAATATCTTACATCACTCTTAGACACTCAATCCAAACTCTTAAACACTCCATGTCTTCATAAATTTGACCTATTATAATCTCAACCTCTCACATTTATGAAGGTGATGACTCATTATCCATCTCCCATCTCAATCTAAGATGGACAATCCATATTAACTCACCAAGTCTATAAATAGATGAGTCATTCTCCATTGTAGACAATACTTTTTGTGCTAAAATTATTCTATCAAATCCTAGAGATATATCCAACCATTTATTCACATTTCTCATTGAATCACACATAACATAAATGAAGATGCCATCCAAGTGAGTTCATGACATTTCAAAATACCCTTAAGCACTTTATCTAGGCTCATGAAAACTTGAATT
Source organism: Torreya grandis (assembly GCA_037957365.1). Taxonomy (NCBI): domain Eukaryota; kingdom Viridiplantae; phylum Streptophyta; class Pinopsida; order Cupressales; family Taxaceae; genus Torreya; species Torreya grandis. The sequence continues at coordinate 298,579 of JARHVA010009134.1, forward strand.
ATAGTAAGAGATAAATCCAAAGTGGAAGGTATAATTATTTTATTTATCTTCAATTTATATTATTTATGATCTTTCTTAAACTTGTTTAATTCAAGGACTCACACTTAGAATTTAGGTTGTGTGTATTTCATTTTGATGAACACCATTAACCCCCTCATAATTGTGTGGTTCACATATGACATGCTCGATGAGATAGACATCTAAAATTATCCTTTGAAACATCATATCATCCTTCTAATTATTGAATTATATCAAGATTGATCCCAATTTCTCCTCTTTTTCATTTGAATTTATTAAATTTCCATTCTGATATTAGTAACAAAGATGTTTTGCTAATTGATGAAATATCTACCCTTGAATGATGATATCAAATTGGTAATTAGTGATATAACTTCTTCTCTATTTCTATTTTTTGTGTTTTTCAAGTAAAAGGTAAAATCAATCTTGAAATTAGAGGAATCAAATTGAAAAATGATATAAATGCTCTTAGGTTTCATACAGACTATGGTATTATAGAATCATCATAATCACAAACTGAGACAACATAATTAACCTAAGAAATGACAAGAACAATTGGCATATTGGTGGAAATGGCTTAGTAACTTTTTTGATTGATCCATGTTTTCTAGATTTTTGGTGATATTGTATTTAAAAATGACAAAATTGAAAACTTAATTAGGGAAATCATCTCTATTTTCATTTTGTCTATGATTTTTCTTCAAAATCGGTGTAACATATTATCTAATAGTTATATCACCTTGTTAATCAATGAAAGTACCTTGTTAATTTATGGAATAACTAGTTCTTGTTCTCTATGATTTTTGACCATAGATCAATTATATAAGTTTTATAATTGGTAGATTCACCTTGATAAATGGTATAATAAACCTTTGATAGTTTTTAAAGACCTAAAAAATAGACATTTCAACATCCTCTTTCTTGTTAAACACCACCAATCCAAGCACTAACTTGTTTTTTACAAGTATGAATCATCAAAGAAGTGGTTTATCTAAAAACTAAACTTATTTCACAAACACATTTCACTTTAGCTCTTAAAAACAAACTAACATATAAGTTTGGTGCTTTAAATTCCATGTGATATATTCTATTTGAGTGTTTGTGCTATTTTTTATGTTTTTTGGGTGTGTTATTATGCATATGCTCCCCTTTCCCACTTGTGGGACCCTAGGTGATAAAAATCAAATAGCTTAATATTTCCTTTTCCCAAAGTGAAACTAGAGTATGCTCTCTTCTTTCCCACTTATGGGATCTTGAGGATTATAAATAGTGAACATTCATTTTTATTTTCACTCCATGAGGTGGATTTCATCACCATCCATGAGCCCTTAGGGTGTGGTGACTGGGATTTCATCCCCTAACATGTGTACCAACCTTTATAGTAAGGGATATAAATTGAGGGCATGTGTCATAAAATTTAGGTGACTGTGTGTTTTAATCATGGTGTATGAAATAAAGGGTTTATCCATCACCCTTGAAGATCAATTTTGATTAGAACTTCACTAAGATCTTATGGCTAACATGGTCTCAGAGGGGATAGACCCCCAAATACATTTCCTATTATTATTATTCTTCGATGAACTTTTGAGCCACATTTATTATGAGGTATATCAAGGAAAATTTAGAAATCCTTATTTAAACCTATATTGAGACCACTTGACTAAAAATGATTTGTAGTGTGGGGGAGACCAACCTCCCTAAGATATAACTAATGAAATACTATTTGAAGTGAGGGATAATATATTAACCCATTCTCTCTTTTTTTGTCTCCCTAAGATATAAATAATGACATACAATTTGAAGTGAGGGCTAAGAGATTAACCCATTTTATCTTTTTGTGAGGTAGATACATGAGCTATAGTCACATTATATACCCATTTTACCAATAAGATAGGTTTTGTATTATGTGTGTCTCATTGATTTTTTATTATCATATACCTCATTTTGAGTGATACCTTACATCTCAAACAAGTCAAATATCCCAATTCTAAACTTTTTCAATAATTTTTTTCTTGATATGGTGTTACTCTACCTAATTTTTTAGTCATTTTATCCCATCCTAACATCATGTTATCTAATAAAAATGGAACCTATATATATATATATATATATATATATATATATATATATATATATATATGATACCTATTTGAAAATAAATCCAATCAAGTTTGTTTTGAACCAAATCCAATTCTGAATTGAATCAAAATCAATCAAACTTTCTACAATCAAATAAATCCTTCTAAGGTGAAACATTAAAAATCAGCTAAATTAAATTTTCAAATGAAGTAAAAAATTCTAAAGTTAAACTTCAAATAAAATTCAAACATTCCAAGTCAAACATTCAAATCAAGTCAATTCTTCTAAAGACAAACATTCTAAGTTAACTAAAGTTAACTTTCAAATCAATTCAAATATTTTAAATTCAACCTCTTAGTAAAATTAAAAGTTAGTGACTCAATAATGTTAAGTCATAGCCAAAGTCAAAATCAAACTAAATAAAATTCAAAGGTAAATTTAAGTCAAGCATTCAACTCATGTCAAACTAACATCAAATCAAAGTCAAAGATAAAGTTAAACTTTCCAAGTTCAAAAGTCAAAGGTTAAAGTAAGTCAAATTTTGAAAAGTCTAAATTTTAAGTCAAACATTGAAATACAAGTAAAAAATCAATTCAAAATCAAAGTATTCTTAAAAATCAAAGATTAAATGTTCAAATTTTCAAAACTCACTTTGTAGACACGCATCCTTTTGTGATACACACTTGACATTCAAACATTAAACTATAACTTTGAAAAATAACACGAATTAAGAATCATTCCATTTCGATGTTTACATTAATAATATCCAATAAATCATTTTATTTTGACATTTACATTAAAAAATCCAATTGAACGTTCCAACTTAACCAAGTGATTTAATAGTTTTAGGAATATTGGAGTCTTATTCATAAATTAGTTAAGGGTCTGAGTTAATTAAATAAGTAAATAAGATACTAATTTATAAAAATTAATTATAATTTTAACCATTTTATAAATAACAATAAATGTGAAGAAAATAAGACTTATCTTGAAACTGGCTGAGATGGCTATTGTAGGGTCTAAAATTCATTATGTAAGACTGGGGAAATACCACAAATTAGGATCTGGCCTTCATTTTATGAAAGGATAGGAATACCAAAATAGGAAACCTTGGGGTCTGATGCTATAGTCCTCTTCTACCACTATTGTCTAGGAGACTTTATTTTTTTGGGTTTTGTTCACTGTGTCTATGTGAGCCTAACTATGAAATTTTGACTATTAGATGTCTATAAAACTCCTTATAGATTTAATTTAGTATTTAAACCATAGAATCCATGATGATTTGACAAAATTTTGGAAGGAGGGGTGGTTAGTGTGTGTAATATTCACTAAACATGTATCCACATCCCTTATGTGGACGCGTTGTCTACATACCAATACTCTAAAGAGGGATCAATCCATATGTAGTTCTCCCACTTGATGTGCTTTATGAAAATATGTGTATGAAGATGCAAAATTATAAAATTAGGCATATTTGAGGTGGATAAGGATTGATTTAAGGGTTTGAATAAGCTTGTAGTTATATTAGTTGGTTATATGTAGAGAATAGGGAAATATACTCGAGTAGTCTTGCTTGCTTTATGAGATTTGCCAACCCCTTCTAAATGAACTTTGAATGGGATTTTATAGGGATCTATTGGTCATGGGTCAAATGTATCTATGTTAGGCCAACAAAGAGGATAGGAACCAAAAGGAATTAATCATTAGAGGTAAGAATGCACTTGGATAGGAGCACCGAAAATGGACACCCTAGGGTCCAACACTATAGTCCAAGTTGGGCACTATTATCTTGAAGGAACATGACCTAGGGGGATGGAATAATCATTATAAATCTTTCTTAGAGGAGGTGGAATCACTATTTGAAAGTCTACGCATGATTGATAATCATTGAAAAGATGCATATGAGGGTCATGAGATAAATCAAGAGGGACCTATGGGCTAAGTGTCACAAGCCACACTCAAGCTACCAATTTTCACATTTTATATGAATAAATTTACCCCCCTTTATTCTAGCGATACAATAAAGTGAAATAATAGGATAAAAGGAAAATATAAATCATACCTAAACTTACCTACAAGTGTGAAGATCATGAATATGTGTGATATTGGGTGTGCATAGAGGGAGCACAATATGAAGTGCAAATATGCAAGAGAAAATAAAGAGTAGATCAATTCTTACTAGGTACATTATATCTAAAATAAGAACATATAAAGTTGGGTAAGAGAGAGGAAGATAAAGTAATAAATACACCTCATAGGGTATGAGAACTATTCGAAAACCTATTATGATGTTGAATGATGCTAAGTAATATTGGGTATATGTTGTACCAAGAGTAATATCATGAACAAAGTTGACTGCTCAATTCCTTGAAAGTAGCTCAGAATGCAAAGGGTGTCCCTTTAGCTCCATCATCACCCACTAAGTGAAGTAATGTAATCATGTATGTGATAATCAATGTGTAGACTGTGTTTCCAATCCTTCTAAATAGGTGGCTCAAGAATACAAAGGCTATATAATCCTTTGGCTCTATCATTGCTCCATGAAGTGAAGATATGAACTGATATTAGTATGAAATTTTTGTCACATGAGATGGCTCCTAAATCCCATGAATGATTTATAACTTGATAATGTGGCATGAATAGCCAAATGTATGTTAGAAACTAGGCCACTCTTGGCCACTCTAAAAGGTGAAGATTAGGCTCTGTATGAAAGCCACTTGAAAACTGGGCATTAGGCTTATATGAAAGGCACTTTAAAATGTGGAGGCTAGGCTTGTATGAAAGACACTCCAAAATGATGTCAAACACCTATAGATGGAATAATCATGCAACTACTAGGAATGCCTAGGTAATATAATAAACTTAGAAAGAAAAGAAGATAAATGTGCCATGCACATTGCCCCTAATCACTAGTTTCTATAATATGGATTTTGATCTAGAAGTTACACCAACTACCCTATCTAAAAATGGAAACAAAATCCATCATGCCACATATGATGCCCCTTATATCTAGATTCTCTGAGAAAAACTATAATGAAACTATTGTATCTAAACTGGTATGATTGTGCAAAGCGATAGTTAAACCTAAATTTTTTACCTATTCTAGAAAACTTGATTTTTTTGTTATTTGGATAGGAGCACAGAAAATGGACACCCTACTATGTGGCACTATATTCAAATCATGGTGTTATTATCTTGGGCTAATTATGATGACTATTCTATAATTTTCACTATCTTCCTAGTTTATTCTGCCTAGTTTAAAGTTTGGTTATTATTTTGGGTGTTTTAAAAATAGCTTTTTTTACTATTAAGAGCTTTGATCTTTATGAAAAAAACCTTATTTATTTCCCCCTATTTTGAGCTTATAAATTAAGACCCTATAATGACTCTCCTTAGAATAAATATCCTTACAAGTGTGTTATGCTACAAAGATACAAGATATAACAATGATAATTGACAAGATATCTGAAGATATAACATGTTTGTAATGAGAGATTATTAGATCAAAAAGGGTATTCCTAGATAGATATAATAATGTAATAACATGTGTAATGTAATGAACTAGACTTGGAAGTCTGGTTAGTTATTAGTTGTTAGTTGTTAAGGAGGGATAGAGCATGATGTCCATAATGGCATCTAAGAAATCAAAATAATGCATGATGTGGATCATGGAATTACAATAAATAGAAAAGAAAACAAGAAACAAGAATGTAATTCAAGAAGAAAGAAGCATATAAGAGTGGCAAAGGGTCCAAGAAAACAAGGGACATTGTCATATATCACTCAAACTAGAAGGCAAGCATACAAGGCATGTTCAAATGCCATAAACACATACAATTAAAACAAGCAAGGTTGGTGTGAAATCCATAATCATATGGAAGAGTATTAACAAAATACATTGGCAAATTTCCTAAGGTACACACAAGAGTAAAAGCAAAGGACATTGGCAAATGTCCTAAGGCACACATAGTAGACAAATCAGGAACCAAGAAATGTAATCACATCTAGTTATGCAAAGTAAGAAAATAAAGCATGTAAAAATTGGAAATATAATCGTATCTAACTAATCAAAGAAAGAAGTGAAAGTATGTAAGACATGTAGTACAAGACTAGGTATATGATAAGAAATACACAAGTGTTATATATTAGTGAAATGTTGATAGATTAATTTGTGTAAGCAAGTAAGTAATGTATATCAACATGATAACTAGAGTGTACAGTGTAGGAATGACATAACCTAGATGGTGTAGTCATGTAAAAGATTCCCCCAGTGGGTAAATATATTGATGTTTGTCTATAATGTAGAAGTAGTATGCCTCCTCAATTGGTAGAGTACATCAATCAAGGTTTTGGAAGTCACTACACACAATCTAAGAAGATCAAGTGAAGCATTGGTAATGTAGATAAAATGATAAACAATAGAATAAAATAACAAATGTAAGTCTAGAATAGTAGTAGAGATGTAAAACATGGATAATGCATACAAATGAAATGTTTTTAACTTATTTGAATGTTTTTGTATTTATTATATATTTGAAATTTTTTTATTTTTGATATAAGTTATGTATAATCAATTATAAGAAAATTTTGTACAAGAAATTGAAAAGAAGCATGAGACCTCAATGATACTACACTGGGTGTGAACATTGTAGCTAGAAGCTATCTAGAATCTTGAAACTATGGTTTCTCTAAAAGAGACCTCTATGGAAGTGTGTGAAATCTCTATGCAAGTGATGGAGGCCTAAACTATGTCTAAATTTGAATTGGAAGAAGAACTCAAATTGCTGGTGAAACTAAAACTAGTGGTGGAATTGAAACTATTGGCTATAAAATAGTATATGGCTCTAAAGTGGTGAGTGGTAACTCATTTGGAAATCCACCAACTATAACAACCTAATTAACATGAATGAATTTCATGCATCTATGATTTGTCAAAGGTACTACATGATGTTTATAAATCTATGGTCAACCAAGTAACATATCAAACACTCCTTCATTGGGAATAATAGTAAATGGTATGGCCATATGTGTTGGACCAACCTATATAAGAAGTATAATTTCAACCAATAAAATCTATATGTGCCCACTAAATCTACTGATAACTATGTCCATCAAGGTAATATCCTACTATGAATATCCCAAATGTTGCAATAATGTCATAGTACACATGTTGACACTAGATCCATTATCTATGAGAACACTATAAATAAGAAGATTATGAATTTAAGATATTATAAAGAGTGCATGATAATTAAAATCATCCTTGATGATTTCCTACTTTGAGAAGTAAATATAAGGTCTAGTTGGAACTCTAGAATTATATACACCAATCATGTTATTCAGAGGATGTAACTCAGCTAAAGGTGGCCTGTATATGGTGGGGGATGTGCATGGTATGCATGGTGAAGTCCTGATGTATCCCTTGTATCTTCTTTAGAATGATATGGAAAAGGATCTAAGAATATTTTCAAAGCATTATCTTATGTTTTCTTTGCCCAAGGAGGCTCAACTCAAGTGCCAAGATTAATAACATTGCCATCTATCAAGTCCTATTTATTGTGTCTGAAACTAATGCATCTATTTTTTGTATGGCTTGGTGCCTTGTGAAACTCACAAAATGCATGTTGACCATATCCCCATGGAAGAGGCTTTGTTGAATAAAATTCTCGAATAGGAGGGAGATATATGATATTACATTCTAAAATCTACTGTAAAACTCTAGCTGGAGGAACTGGTAGATTGTTAAAGGTTCACCGAGGAGGTGCTAATAAAACCACATATTGAAGGGGTTCAAAAATTGCATTGACTATAGGTTGATTCTGACTATTATTATCATTGACCTTGACATTATATGGGACTTTGTTGTTACTCTTATTTGTTATTTTTGATATACTTGTGTAATTGATTTTGCCCATTGAAATAAGTTTGACATCCCTTTCCTTTAGTGTGTGACATAATTCAATGAAGGAAGAGAACTTTTTAAACATTATTGATTCATGCAAAGATGGTAGAAGACTCTATTTGAAGAGATATTGTAACTCTTGATCAGCCATGGGGCTAGTCATCTTAGCCAAAATAGTCTTATATCTAAGAACATAATCTATGAGATGCTCATTTGACCTTTGTTTCTATTGTGAAACTTAGGCATAGGAAACTTTATCACCAATGTTAATATTGAAATGAGATAAAAAAATGTTATCTAAAGGATTGAATGTGTTAAATGATTGATTTGGTAGACTATATAACCATTGTAAAGCATAATCCTTTAGACTCCATGTAAATAGATTGGTAAGTAGCCAGTCATTTGGCACATAATCCAAGAATATTACATGAAAGTCTCTCAAATGTGTCTCTAGATCACCCTTGCCATCATATAGAGTGAGCTTGGGTTGAATAAAACCTTATGGCAAAGGTATAGAAGAAATATGATGTGCCAATGGTGTATGTAGTAGAGCAAAAGAATCCAAAGCCTAAGTAGGTATAGAGGCACCTTTCTCAAGATTTATAAATTTAGATTGAAGAGATCTTATCTCTTACACAAGGGTTACCACATTAGGAGACAAAGATGTACTAGCTATCATTGGTGGTGGCATAAAGGTAGGTTTGGCTACTATAGGGGGTTTTTAAGACATAGTTGCCCCCGTAGTGTCATTTGTAATTGATTACTCTATGGTTTGTGAAGATTGACCATTGTTCACTTTCTATTATTCCTCTTGTAGTATTTTAAGCATGTTATCTTGCATGTCAGGTTATTTAGTTAAAAGGTCTTGGAGTTCCCTATTATTAATGTCATTAAAACCAGTGTATTGGGCCATTATTAAGGTAAGAAAACAATTTGAAAATGGATCGAATTTTTTGTAATAAGCAAGGTGTTATAGAAGGAAAGTATTGATTATAGGAGATGTAAAGTCCTAAAAATAGCAAACTAGAAAGTGCGTAAAAAGGATACAAAGCTCATAAACATGTAAGGTGATACCTCAAAAGTAATAGGACCTAGTATATGTAGCTAGGGTTTTGAATGGAATTATTTTTGAAATTACTAAGGAATTTTAAAATTTGATGCAAATCTCTAATTTTAAATATGTAAGTAAAAAATTAGAAAAATATAGGTAAAATAATGGGAAAATACTAGGACTTAGTATGGGAAACTAGGGTTTGAAAGAAAATTATTTTAAAATTACTATGAAATTTTAAAATTTGATACAAATTTCTAATTTAAATATGTAAGTAAAAAGTCAAGAAAATATAGGAAAATATCAGGACCTAGTATGGGCAACTAGTGTTTGAAAGAAAATTATTTTAAAATTACTGCAAAATTTTAAAATTTGATGAAAATTTCCAATTTAAAATTTAAGTAAAAAATCAAAAAAATATAAGGAAAATACTGGGACCTAGTATGGGCAACTAGGGTTTGAAATAAAATTATTTTAAAATTACTATGAAAATTTAAAATTTGATTCTAATTTTTTATTTTATTATGTAATTCAAAAATAAAAAAAAAATATAAGAAAAATTAGTAGGAAATTTACCTTAGGGTTTCTATGTTTTTATGAATAAATGAAGTAAGTCGAGTTCACCAAATGATTTAATAGTTTTGAAAATATTGGAGTCCTATTCCTAATTTAGTTAAGGGTCTGAGTTAATTAAATTAGTAAATAATACTATAGTATTTAAGATATTGATTTATATAAATTAATTATAATTTTAACCTTTCTATAAATAGTAATAAATGTTAAGAAAATAAGACTTATCTAGAAATTGATTGATTAAGACAGCTATTGGAGGGTCTAAAATTCACTGTGTAGGATTTGGATAATGTCACAAATCAGGATATAGCCTTCATTTTATGAAAGGAAATAAGTTCTAAAATTTACCTTGGGGTCTAATGTTATAGTTCTATTCTACTGCTATTTTCTAAAATTTATGGGTTTTGTTTACTATATCTATGTGCGCTTGCTTATATAATTTTGACTAATGTATGTTTGTAAAACTCCTTGTAGAGATGATTTAGTCTTCAAACCCTAGACTCCATGATGTTTTGAAAAAAATTGGGAAAGAGGGGGTTAGTGTGTGTAAAATTCATTGAACATGTCTCCACACCCCTTGTGTGGGTATTTTACCTACATACCAATACTCTAAAGAGAGATAAAGCCATATGTAGTTCTCCCACTTTATGTGTTTTATGTAATTATGTGTATGAAGATGCAAAATGCTAAAAATGGGTGTGCTTGAGGTGGCTAAGGATTGGTGTGAGAGTTTGAATAAGCTTGTAGTTGTATTGGTTGGTTATATGTAGAGAATAGGTAAATATGTCTGAGTATTCTTGCTTACTTAGTGATATTTACCAACCCCTTCTTTATGTAATTATGTGTATGAAGATGCAAAATGCTAAAAATGGGTGTGCTTGAGGTGGCTAGGGATTGGTGTGAGAGTTTGAATAAGCTTGTAGTTGTATTGGTTGGTTATATGTAGAGAATAGGTAAATATGTCTGAGTATTCTTGCTTACTTTTGAATGGTATTTTATAGGGATATATTGGTCATGGGTTTAATATATTTTTCTTAGGCAATTGACCATTGGATTTAAAAATACACTTGGACAAAAGCACCAAAAATGGACACCTTAAGGTTTAATTCTATAGTCCATGTTGGGCATTATGGTCCTAAAGGAATGGGACCTAGGGGGATGAAATCATCACTATAAATGTTACCTGGAGGAGGTCAAATCACCATCTAGAAGGCTATGGATGACTAGGAATCAATGAATAGATTCTTATGAGTGTCATGAGAGTAAGTAAGAGGGACCTATGGGATGGGTGTCACAATCCATAGTCAAGCTACTAATTTTCACTTTTTATATGACTAGACTAAGAGGCATCCAAAATCATTATAAGATACAAATTGGACTTAAAATTAATCTCCAAATATAAAAAATTATCTTCACTTTGAATCAAAAGGTAGTTAAAATTTTAAATTCAATCAAATCAAATCAATTTCAACATCTTATCATGATTCAAAATGAATATTATCAACTCAAACGTGCCTAACTATATGATAATTAGGGCTTCATACAACCTTGCTTACAATGATGAATGGTCTTATGATCCATTTTGATATTTTTGAAATACTAAAAACCTAGAAGATGAGGTATCAACCTGAATATGAAAATGTGCCACTCAGAATGAAGGCATTAAATAAATTTACTTGAATAGAGGAAATATATCTATAAGTAACTTTTACTTAGGAACATGCTCTTGTAAAAATCTCTAGTCAAAATCTAGAATCATTTAGTAAAGGGAAATGAGAACTTGTAGACCCATCCCAACATAACCAATTCCTTATTTCATAATTATAAAAAAATAGTCAACTTTTAATTACTTTAATTACATCTCTATTTGATACTTCATTTAAAAATCCCCCACCTATGGATCAAAATCCACCACTTGAATAAAAACAATAAGATCCATTAGTAAATACTCCATCAAGAACATATCCATTAGCCAACCCTAAAAAACCACCTTAGTGGATCCATTGTAGTATGCTACAAATAATCCAAAATAAACATTACCTAATCCACATCAAGTCCCTTCTAATTTCCAGCAAATCACTTCTTCCAATCTATAAAATAAAGTTATAACTAATTCTCAATAATAAGTTGCAACCATATTAAAACAAGTTTCAAACACTCCATTGCAATAAGTTATGAACAATCCCAAACAAGTCCCTTTTAATCCATAACATCAAGTTCATATTAATACACAACATATCCCTTGTAGTCAATGACAAACTATTATTAATCAACAACAATTCCCCTTCCAAAAACAAGTCCCCTTCCTTTCACAACAAGTCCCTATCTATAAGTAATAGATTCCTTCATATTGACAATATATTCCCCAAAATTAGTAACACTTTCCCAATCCACCTCCAAATATGAGTCAACAAAAAGTAACTTATAATCAATATAATCTTGGTTATATGGTGAATAACCCTAATATATTAGCATAAATGGTAACCATTCTAACATATTTCAATCCAAATATGCCTATTTATCTAAGCCAAGTCAATCTACCCTTGAATAATCAACAACATGCACCTCTTCCATCCCAAAATAATACCACTCTTAAAGAATGGAAAGAGATAAAAGAGGTTGTTTTAGGACTTCAATTAGGTAATAAGGGCAATAAGTAAAAGTTTAATGATAATCCTTCATATATTTGATATGATTTTCCTCTAAGTACCTTTCCCACCTCACTTTGAGGCACACAAATTTGACAAATAGAAGGGAAAAGGTGATCCCAAAGAGCACCTAAAATAATTCTTTGTGGCATGTCAAGAGGTAGCTTATAGAAATAATTATTTGTTTCACTTGTTTTCATACAACTTGGGAGGAAAAGTCTTATAGTGGTTTGTCCATCTACTAAAGGGATCCATTAAAACTTTTGATGACCTATCAGAGAAATTTGTTAAAAATTTCTTAAATAACATGGATCACAAGTTGGCCAAGGTTGATTTATATAATTTTAAACAATAGAATGGGGAAATATTTTATAACTACTTGAAATGATGGAGAATTTTGGCCAACTAATTTACACACAACCTTATAGATAAGTAATTATTAAACTTATTAACTTCTAATATTAATGCAAAGGTAGCTCATAATTCGAGACTTCATTGTTCCAACACATTTGAAGAGATTATAGACAAGGGGTGCAAATTTAAATTTTTTTAATTGATAAGGGCTTGGTAAACATTTATTGTCAAAGTCAAGCACAAGATCAAGCCCCACCATAAGCACATAAGATCAAGTCTAGAAAGGAAAAGGTATTCAATAAAACATGAATGTTTTAAGCAATAGAATAACTGAATCTAGACATGTGAAAATAAAATTGATCTAAAAAATGATGAGATTGACTTGCATATCAATAAAAATGTATTGGTAACTTTTATACTTGATTTGAGTTTTATATATTTTTGGTGACATCATGTTTAACCCTAAAATGAATTTAATGATCCTTAGTTTTGTGTAAATATGGTTAATAATATAGACATGATAATGCACAAGGGTGATAATTAGATCTACAGTAGGCCAATTGGGTGCTAAACTCAGATATAAACATACACCAAATTTTTTATGTTGAGTTTATGCTAAATATAGAAAGAACAACTAATCTCTACATGAAAATGTCAAAGAAGGAATATACTTAGTTGAATATAATGTTAACACAGTGTTAGATTTGGAACATGCAAAAAAATATGGAAGGAGATTCTATAATAGTCATAAGATTCTAGACCTCAGGCTTTTAGAGCTCTAGATACTAACATCAGCATGGGATGGTTGTGTCAATGGAAATATCTAGGTTTGACACAAATATCATATATGGAATACATATTGGAAAAGGATGTGACCACTTGGATGCTTCTAGGTTTGTCTTTGTCTTCACTCTGGTGCATTCATATTTGGGTCATGAACTATCACTCCTCATGCATTTGTAAAACCCTAGTTCTTGATATTCATTGTAACCTTATGGGTTAGTGGGAAAATGGTTTCAAACTAACCCCAAATACCCCATCTATTATCAAACACTACCTACATATCCAATACTCTAAAGAGGGAATCAGACTGATGTAGTTCTCCCTTATGTGTTGGCTTGTACGTGAATCATACAATATGTGCAAAGTAAGAAAAATAATTTCCATCTTGTAACTTGGTAAATTAGACTATTGGGTTGTTCCTTTAGTACTTCAGATACATAGATGTTTTGTACCTATGATTGGTATGGAAATAGGTAATATTTTTTCAATTAAATGCTATTTGGTAAGAATATTTGGTATTGTTTATATGTTACTAGGTGAGGAATGAATGAGGGTTGATCTTATATTTATATCAATCCATTTGGATAAGTTAGTCACATTAAGTAACTTAGGATACCATTGGGATACATTTAATTTGTAAATTATATGACTTTAGGGAACTAGACACTTATGTCAGGTTAGGACACTAATCTCAACATTAGTGTCTATCCTAAACATTAGTGTTTAGGGATCAAGAAAGTAGGTACATGTTTAAAACTTATATATATGGAATATAAGTAAATTTTAAGTATTTTGGGCAAGATATAAGGCTTGGATCATCAATATAAGACCATTCAAATTAAGAGATATAAGCCAAGGGTCACAAGATAGAGTAAATGTGAGACTTGTAGACGTGGGAAAGGTCCCAAACTAAGAGGAAAAACAAAATTCTAAGATTTATAAGTGTGAAGAATTGAGGTTATATACAATACATAAATATCATCTACATTTCCTCCCTTTAATCTACTAATGAAATTTTTAGTTTAAGTGAAAGGAATGCATAGTTGGGTGTTTAGAACACACCTTGTCTTTACATGTGCCCAACTTGAATGATTTGTTGGTGATTAACCTAAAACCAAGAGCACACTATAACATATAATAAATGTATATAATCAAGAATCAAAAGTACTTGAAATAGATACAAATTGAAAGAGTAAGGTTTAATAGTACATTTGTGTGTCGATGTATGAACTTTACCTATTGGTAAGTTAATTTGAAAAATATGTATCATTGTAAGGATATAAAATTGAGATTATGAAAAATATAAATAAATATTGAAAGTTCATATATCCAAAGAGATAGAAAGAGATATATTGGAAGGCACATACCTCCAAATTTGGATAAAATGTGAGTTTCCACTTGGTAGTTGAGATTATCTCAACTGTGTAACCCAATAATATAGATAACCTGGTGAGGGTAAGTGAACCAAGTCACCCACATTATGAAATTGGTGAGTATGGATGATTTTATCAAATATAACCTAAAAAATTATCAAGATTGAATTATTTTATCACCTCAACCATACCAAAAGGTGAACCAACTAGTACAATAGATTAAGCTTAATATAGTTCATAAAATTCTAATTGATAGGTGGTGATAGTCCTTGAAAATGTTTCAAAATATGAAATAGATTTTGATTTTGTAATTTTATGTGCATATTGCATAAAATATGCACCTTAGATATGTCTCATTCTTAAACTATGTATAACAATGGTAACAATGTATATAGTTCTACCGCAATTGTCAATATAAATCATATAACAATGTGTTTTAGCCAATTCATAAAATTGTGTATGTATAACATGATTCCAAAGCATGCCCCTACTATATATGAAAAAATATGAAAATTTATATAATTACCAATGTGGAGAACATGTTTCCAAAACATCCCTCACTATAATATGTATATATTGAATACTAAATAAGTATAGAGAACATGCTTCCAAAGCATGCCCCCACTGAATCTAAAAATGTGAATGTGTGGAATCCATACCTATATGACATGCCACCAATGAATCTAATAACTGATATAAGTACCATATATTTAATGAGTGTAGATAATGTTTCCAAATCATGCCCCTATTGAATCTAATAACTATGCCAAGTGTGGAGAACATGCCTCTATGACATACCCCCACTAATATTCCCCTCCTTTGAGGTGCGTTAAAAATAAGAATTGACAATTAACTACCTCAAAAGGATAAAGCATATAAATAATATGTTAATATAAGTTTATCTAATGGTAAATGTAGTAGATATATAAATCAATCCTAGCTTGGAGAAGTTAAATCCTACTTACACTTCCAACTGGGGATACATTAGATATTTGGGGTCATGACTAAGATGGATCCTCTAGACCTATACAAGGGGTATATTACCACAATAATATCATTATGGATGGATCCAAAGCCCCTAATCAAGTAAAATTATGTAATAACACTAACTAGGTCCTATGTTTTCAGATTCAATAAACTAATAACAAGTAAAGCAAAGTCTAAACTAGTGCTCACTAAATATTATGATAGAAAGTGGGGGTAATAAACATGAAAAGTAAACATGCATAGAATACATATACTCATATCCATGTATACCAAATACTAATTAATGGAAAATAAATATATCTATCTACTCTTACAAAGGAGGGAAAAAGTTAGGAATACTGACATTTGAAGATGAACCTATTGAGTCTCAATATCTCCCTTGGACAAGGTGCTTAATAAGAGGTTATTATGGTATGCAAGGATGACAAGGATAAATTATCTTTAGTCTACATAACCTATTAGTACATGCAAAATACTTCTCCATAAGATAAGATAAGCATCTCCAAAGAAATTATGAAACCCTAAGCTTGCTCCTCAAGTAAAATGGTGGACAAGTAGATTCATAATATATCTTACTTCTTATCTTCTCTTAGAAATGGTGAAATGGATGTGTTTATATAGGTGTATCTAACCTTAATGCTTTTTGAAAGTTTGGGCTGATAAGGTTGACCCAATTAACCTAGTATCATTATTGACAAAAACAAATTAGGCCATAGACTAGGTTAGCCAGGGGCCAACCTAGATCCTAATAAGTTTTATTAATAAGAGTACAAGGTTGATGGGGCCAATAGTGTAACATAAACCATCAAAAGGGATTTTAGGTAAGGGAAGGATAATGAATGTGATAAATGACTATAGAAGGGTGAAAAAGTAGAGGCAAATATTAGGGGAATGGTTTTTAGGAGATGGGTGTGTAGATAAAAAGTGGTAATAAGGGTTAACAATCTTATAAAACACCAATGGTCTACCCACCCCTTTCACAATGCACCCGTTAAGGAATGTACTTAGAGAGATTATGACTCAATGGGTTACTGTAAGATATAAAGCATTTATAATTGATAAATTTTGAAAATATTGTGTATACATATGCCCTACTCGAAGCTCATCACATCTCACATAGGTGAAACATGAGATGGTGCTTCATAAAAAAGAACTTAGAAATACATAACACTGAAGCTAAATAAAATGTATTAAGGAGAAAAAAGAAAAAAAAAAGGATAGAATTGAAAAACACGTACCTTTACTTTAGAATTGTAAATAAATAAGGAGATGCAAGAAATGTGAAGGTGTTCAATGTAGGAAACATTAGGTGAACCTATAAAGATGAGCGAAAAAAGAGTGAAATATAAAAAAAATTAAAATATAGAAATATAATAGTTGAAAATATTGTCTATGATGTCAGGATTCTAAAATATTTAATGGTTTTTGAAGAGTTAGTAGAGAAAATGATATGATCAAAATAAAAAATCTAATAATAAATATTTTAAGGGTAAATAATTTTGAATAGTAAATTTAAATAGGGTGAAAATTAATTAATTTGGTATTTTTAATCTTTTGAGAAAATAGAGCTCTGATAGACCTAGTGAGAGGCTAGAGAGATAATATGGCAAGGAGATGACACTGAGATGGGGATGATGGTGGTTGGTGATATTGAGACTGGTAAGAAATGTTATAATTTTTATTTTTCATATAACATACTCATTATATGTGATTTGTAAGTAGATAGATAGATTTTGAGAAGTATATGTGATTTGATATCTATCTAGTTTTGGTTTTGTAGATCCTACAATAGAAGAGGTTAGATGGGGATCCCTAGTCATGGAAACACACCATGACAATTTGGATAGGGTGTTAGTACCATATGACTCCACCACACTAGATGAACCTGGGGTACCATCTTCCCTAGCTTAGGTGGGTTGGTTTAGATTAGTGGGGGTGGCTGTGAAGTAGTTAAAAATATACATGGATGGATTTTAGCCATTGATAAGGGTGAGATTAGGATAGGCATAGGCTTGGTAGGCCCTAGCTTAGGAGAGAGCCATGCACATGGCTACCATAATCCAGTTGGGATAGGTACAGGCCTAGGTAGCCATTATAAGGGATAAGTAGTAGGGTTGAGATCTTAGATGGCCTCATTATAGTGTATCATGTAGAGATATAGTATAAGGAATCTATGGGAAGTGTGGTTATGCCAAAATATAGGTATGATGGAGCCTAGCCATAGAGATGGAGCTCTATATTTTTGTATTCTATACCATCATAAAAAACACATGATATACATAGATATTTTGTTTTGACAGTTGGATTTTGGTCTCATGAGTTATATTTTGGTTATAGTTATTGATACATGGATATACTTATTTATACCACATATATTTTTCTTTTGTTTTATATGTTATGGGAAATATATTTGGAGTGTTTTTTTCTAACATTATGTGATACACATCCATGACTAAATATAAACATGCAAAAAGGACTTTGAAAAATATAATTAATCATAAACAAATGTAATACACACTATATCATGATGGGAAATGTGTAATAACAAAATATGACTAAGTATAATAAACCAAAAGTTGGTAAACAAGAGAACAAAATGTTTTTAAACCATGAAAAATATTGGCACCAAATTAAAACAAGTAAAATCACACTATATCACATTGGGAAGTATGAAAATAATGTAATAAAATGGACATCACGTGAAAGACAAATGGTATAAAAAACCAATTAATTCAATCAATCATACTAAATCGCATTGGGAAGTATAAAAGAGAAACCAAATTAGCAAAATGAACTTAAATTTATCACACTAATTCAAGCTAGGAAGTATGAAAAACTTAAGAGAAATGGTTGTATTCTTACATGCAATCATAAAATAAGAAGACAAAAATGAAAGATCAATGAAGTAAGCATAAAACCTACTATATCAAGATGGGAAGCATGTCAATGAATTGTAACTCATAATCAATCACATCTTATCTCAAATTTGACATATGTAATTTCATTATGACTTGAGTATTGTAAAATTTTGTGAGGAAGGCTAGGTCCTATCCATGGTCTTACATTGCAATTCAAAAAGGGAACACCAATGACATCAAAACAATTAGAAAAATATGTTAAAATGGGATGTTTGTAATGGTATTTTGAAAATTTGGTAATTTGTGAGGAAGGCCTGATCTTATCCAAGGTATTACAATGTAACTCATAAATGGGATCCATAAGGGGAATGATCAGTGAACAAAACAATATTTCTCAAGGGGAAATATTAGGATTGTACTGAATTAAAGAAGGAATGTAAAAATCACAACGTAGGCATCTAATGAAAAGACTTTAGGAAACGTGAGGCACACTAGAGACATATAAAGACACTAAGTGACTACTCACCATAAATATACAAAGGATACTTGTTCATTATAGGCACGAATATGTGTGGGCAAATAAGTGGGGTAATAAGATCAAATTATGTTGGTTGTTTTGAATAAGAAAATTAAATTGGACCTACCTTCCCACAACATGCTCCTCATTCCTTAGGACCTTCTATAGAGATATTAGTCTACTGTGAAGATTGGGTACTTGTGTGAGAAAGTAGATAGAAATAAAATATTTTTTTAATTTTGATTTTTTAATTTATTGGTGCACCATACCCCAATGGACCTTGTCTATATCATGAGGCCAAATATGGAGTTTGAGATTCAATTAGAGAAATGATATGTGATTAGAATCACATCTTTTATTGTGATTTTACTTTTGGAATGTTGAATGTTGCCTTTTAGATCATTACCTTTTGTTAAATGATTTGGATTTTGAATTTGTATGGCTTTTAAGATTACTCCTTGATATAAACTTGGAATGATCAATCATGATCTAAAATAAAGTGATACAAATGAATGAGATTTAATATTTGCATAAAGGAAGCTAATTACGTAAATATATGATGGATTAACACAATTAGGCTTATGTATGAACTAACATGTTATTCTCAAGTCTCAACTTCATGTATGCTTAGTTTTTAAAAGGAAATATGGGGAATAAAGGGATATCCAAGGTGGAATAGTAAAAGGAGATTACAATGAGATGATTTTTTTGCTAATTGATCACATGGTAAATAGGGAATGACTAAAGGGATCAAGGTTTATATAACCAAGTCAAAATAACAATTATCATGTTTAGAGAGATAAGGTAGCAAACAATATTGAAAATGAACAAGATATCCATATAAAAGGAACTCATAGTGAAAAAATATGTAATCATAAAAAATAATCCATAAGAGAATATAAGGAAGAAAGTGACACCATAAGCAAAAAGTGTGAAACATAAGTAATTATGTATGATAAATAAAAATTTGACATAATGTCAAATAATATAAAATAGATAAATGTAAATTTGGATCACACATCCAATCCAAATGAAGAAAGAAATGAAATAACACCATGATATGTTCATAAATGTTGGAATATTTATCCACACACATTATCTTTAACATTTTATAAGTCTATATAAATTTGAACTTGAACTACATCTAGAGTCTCATTGATCTTCAAGTAAAGTTGAGAAAATACTTTGCATTGAATCTTCTCAATGGAAAATGTAGGAAGGATGGAAGGATCATCCTCATGAGGAATATCATGCAAGAGATGCTTAGGATAAGGAATTGGAATGGACTCTATGAGAGTTGAAGGGTATATTGGTGGATAATGGGCCATAGGTGAAGGAGAATCCATAGGTGAGTGAATCATGGGTAGAGGAACTATAGGTAGATAAGGGACCATAGGTGGAGGAGACATGAGGGAATAAGGGGGAACATTCTTGTGAGGGAGACCTATGGGAGGAAGGTTAGTGGCATATGCATGGTTATGAGGTAATCCTTGATATGTTGTTGAAGGATACAAAAATGATCAATGTTATGAGTACCACATTGGTGCCATAGATAATATACCTATCCATATTTGGGAAGATATTTGGGTGATACTTTAGGGGGGAGGTATAACCTTATCTATGGGTTGATAAATAGTGGAATGTAATGTGTCAATATATTAATTTAGATTATCACAATGTGTGGAAGAATGATTATTTGTGCCATAGAAGCAACAAATACACTTGTTAGTATACTTTACAAGTGTACTAATAAAGGGAGTGGAAATAAAAGCCAAGGAAGGCTCGTGTAATGAAGAGTCTCAAGTATAATGACTAATAAACTTATGAATATCACAATATGGTTGATTGACCCATTTGGTGGGAAAAGAAGCAAGCTACAATAAATGGAGAAAACCATCACCAAGGGAAGGTGGGGTGGTGGAGAGAATAATGAGGTTTGATTGAAGGAATAAGAGGATCAGATACAAGAAAAGACTCAGTGAGAAAAGTGGGAATAGTATCAAAATTGGGCTCAATTAATGGAGGGGTAGGATACATGGAAGGCTAAAGGAAAATCATAAGCATCTCAGGGGAAATTTAGCTATAGGGATCCTAATATCTAATAAAGCAATAGGGACCAGTCATAACATGATCCATAAGCATAATCATATGAGATTATTTAGAAACTAGAGGTGTGTTTACCATCTCTACCCTATGAATAAGAGGAAAAATTCTAAAATTAAGAATTATACAAGATGGAATGTGATAAGAGTGATGTAAATATTAAAGCAAAGAAGAATGATAATGAATGATTTTAGCATCTAAATCCTAAATAAGACCTCCTAAAAATGGACCATCTAAGGTATAACCATCATCATAGTCAAGTGTATAAAGATCAATGTCATAGGTAGGGATAACCATATCATCAGATGTGGTGTGATGAATGGAGTGTTGAGCCTTAGTTAAGATGATAGGTATATCATCACCAGGTGGTTGATGGGAACATGACTTTAGAGAAGTTGGAATCTAAAACATGAGATGAGGAGAGAGATATGAGGTTTTGATCTTGAGATTGATCTCATTAGGCTCATCATCATATGAATCTGAGAGGTTAGGTGGTATATTCTTGATGATTTTTGGGTGACCATGGTAACCTCATGTGGAGTTGATAGGAAATTTGAATCATTGAGATTCATAAAATTGAACACTCAACAAGGGTTCAAGGGTTATAATTTTGAAAACATCATGGTCTTGGAATTTTTCAAAATTCCAAGGGTTAGTGTCATCTTGAATCTTATATATGGAACCATTGTAATGGAATTTCACACATTGGTAGGTAGAAGAGGCAAATAATCTCATGCGATGAGTACATGGCCTATAAAGAAAGATGTTATAAGATAGAGGAAAATTGAAGATCATTACCTTCACTTGAATAGTAATAGGTGGAGTGGTGATAGGGAGCCACACACAACCTAAGAGAGGCATTTACCTTTGGTTATAGCCTTGACACATGTTATATTTAGACTTAATATTACATTCAAAATATACAAGAATTTTAATAAAATTGAGAGAGGCAACACAAGTAGCTAAACCCTCATCAATCAAGAATTTTTGACTTTGATATCACCAATTTGGACACTTATAAGAAGGGGGGATCATTTTCATGAAGCATAATATCATTAGGAATCATAAAAGCATTAGGTAATTTGAGGGAGATAAAAGTTTCCATTATTTCATCAATGTGTATGGACATTTCTTCATACTATTGTAAAATGCTATCTTATGATCCGGATAAGTTGTCTTCATGTATTAATAGGGGAGGATGAGGGATGTTAATATATAATAGGGGATTCATAAGATTATTATGATGATATGAATAAGTCCACATAATTTAGATAAATGGGATTGGAGATGTGAGATTAGTAAGCTCTGTGATAGAGTCATATTCATCATAACCCATAAGGGGACTATTAGAAAGAGGTGCATAATGTTGAAGGAGGTCCTTAGAAAGAGGAGTATAAGTGCATGTGAATTTATTTTTATAATATGTGGGATGTTTAATTATAGGATAAGTGTGTTGATTGTCTTGAGAGGATGGGGTAGTTGATGCAAGTTTGGTTTGAGATAAATTTGAAGAAGTGATAGTAAAAGGTTGAGTATCATTGGTGATGGGGAAAGAGGTTAGAGGAGTTGTATAAATGGTATGAGAAGTGTTATCTAATGGAGGTGTTGGAATTGGTTCATTGAAATATATAAGGTCTTCTTGCCCCAACTCTATTAAGTGAGTTGGGGAAGAGTCTTGGATAACATGAAAAGTATGAGATGATTGATGAGTGTGGATGGGATGAGAATCAATGAAGGAAACTACCCTTCATATGTTATTCATGTTGACCACATTATATTCAAGAGTTCAGTCTATAAGACTATCAATGTTATGTGTAGGATTAGGCTTATCATTTTTGTTTTGGTGATTCAAAAGAGGATCTTTGTAGATGTCCAAATGAGAATTAGCTTGGTTCAAATCTTGAGTTCTATTTTTTGTTTCATGGGATTTGAAGGCAATGTCATAGTATTATTGACATTTAATAATGATATAATCATGGTCAAAATTGGAACCAAGGAAGAAATCCATATCCAAATTACATTTGCCTACAAGTCTCATGAGAATGACCCCAACTAGCATGAAACCAACAATTTCTTTTGGGATCATACTAGGATTTCATGGGATGAGTGGGATCAAGATCTTGTGCAAGAGGACTTGGTAAATTATTTTTTAATTATATTAAGGTTAAAGGTTTATGAACATTGATGTTACTTTTTGAAGAGAAATGAGGATTAGGGATGTGGTTGGGAGGGGAAGCTTGTTCCAAAGCCTAGTTGGGAATAATAACTTGAATATTATGAATGGTATTATAAGAATCAATGATGTCATTTTTTTAGATTTAAGGTAAAAAAAAGTTTTGAAGGGGTCCCGAAGCCCTATAAAACAATGTAAAAGATAAACCATGAGTCACAACCAAGTTGACAAAAGAACCAAAAAATAGAAAAGAACCAAAACCAGGTTTTACTGGAACCTGTTACCAACAAAAATAACCAGAAGACTCAGCATGATGTCATTGTTAGTATCATGAAAATTTTATTTTTGATTAGCATGTGAGTACCCATAGAAGGTTTGGATGGTTCAAATTTATGCATGAGTAGATCTTGGTGCTTGGCTTGGTTAATGGTCTCTTCCAAAGTTTATGGACAGAGAATTTAGACCCAATACTATAACTTAGGATAAAGACTGTTGGTTAATAGATGAAATAGGTTATCATTTACCATATTTTTTTCACACTTGTTACACAAGGTCTTATACTATTTGATGAAAACGTGTGTAGTTTTTATATCAACTTATTTACAATTGATAAAATGGGTCAAGGTATTTTTAGGGAAGTCACTAGTTTGAAACTCTTATACTAGAGCATTAACTAAATATTCCAAAATAGTGATGGAATGATATTTGATTTGGTTATACAATATAAATCATCTTCAAAGATATTTTTGGATAATAACTTGGTAGCATCAAAAGTGTTTAACTTAACCCAATCTTTGTATAGATTTCCAAATGTTTTGAAGTGTAGGGTAGGATCTATTGACCCATTATAACTAATGGTATGGGTGATACCTCCTATATCTATGTTAGTAATTTTAGGCACAAGGGGTTCATTTTTAAGGTGTTTGATTATTTTTTTAACAAGAGAAGGTTGAGAGATGAGATTACCATAGGAATCCCAAAGAGGAGGTGGGGACATTTTTGTTATGCATTCCCCATGGAAGCTATTGAGGGTGATTTTGGAGATGGATAAGATGATTTTTAATTTTAATAATCTGGTTGGTATTATTATCTCGGAAAGCATTAATTTGGTTTATATTTTTTAACAAAATTTGATGGATTTGAGTGGTGGTATTTTTAATATGTGAAGCATTGGCATTGGTATTAGTGGCTTGGTTACTGTTATGAGTGGTAGCATGTATGTTATTAATATATTGAGAATAATTATTAGTAAATGAGGCACTATTATCATGATTTTATTATGTGGTAAAGGATGCACTAAGATAGGGATGAGAATAAGTAGCACTAGAGGCATGATTACCATGGGTAGAAAATGATGCACTAGTGGAAGAATTGAGAAGAGTGGGTCTTAGAAGAGGCCCACTAGATGTAGAACCTATTATTTTAGTATATAAACTTGGAATGGAGGTGGAGAAAATTAAAGAGGAAGAGGTAATAGTATGAGAAGGGGTTAAAAGAGAAATTAAAGGTAGAGAGGCAAAAAAGCTATTGTCCCTAACTCTATCTGAGAATGTGGGGGAAGGTGAATGTGGATCCTCCATTTGACCACTTATCATCAGATGGTAAATAGTAGAATGATATTTTCCTTGATGTCGAGGAAATTCATTAATGAAGAAAAGCATTTTGAGAGTATATTTTAATCTAAGCTAATATTCTAAGGAGAAGAGAGGGTTGCAAATTAAAGATGAATGAGGAAGGGTCCCATAGTTTGTAGTAAGAATAGACACATGCAAATTAATTTAATCTAGGGTAGGATACACAAGATATTTATTGTAAAGCCTATTAGGTTTGGTAAAGCTCATCATATCTGTTAAGTTTAACTCAGTGTTGTCTTTAAAAAGGAAGTTCACGATGAAACATAAAGATTAAGGAAGACTAAGATGATGGAAAGATAAAAATTAAAAAAGTATATAGAGTAAAAAAAGTCAACTATGTTATATAATCCAATAGGTAAAAAAGAGTAAAAAGTCATATAGGTCAACTATATATTTCATATAGGTGATAAAACAAGATGATAAGGATACAGGGTCATATGGGTTGACTTAGTTCTATAACTTGACTGGTAGAGAAGGATACAAAGTCATACAAGCTAACTCTATATTTCAAATTGAGAGATAAAGTAGGATAATAAGAATACATAGTCATATAAGTCAACTATGTACTATTGATGGTAGAAAATGTAGTATGTAAGAGACTGTACTGAGTAGAATGTCAATGTGTTAAAATAGGGGGAAATTTTTAGTATAAGTCAAGAAATGAAAGCAAACACACAAATAATTAGATCAATGTGAGTGATCTAATTGGGGCACATAACACAAAACCTCACACCAACACTAGCTAATGCACTTTTTTGCAATATAACACTCAATGATCAAAGACCAATTAATCAATTAAAAAGTAAATGCTAACTAAGTGGTCATCCTTAGTGTTATTAGATTATTTGAAAGTATTGATTTAAGTGTAATAAGAAAGTTGGTTGAAAATAGGGAACTAAAAATTAATCTATGGATGGTTTCAGGACATTTGGGATGAAAGGTATCTATGTTGGAAATGGTATTGGCTTGGTAATGGGGCTTACCCCCTCACTTCACAATCCCACAACAATAAGGGTGTTGGGTGTTTTTCCAATATATATAATTAACCATGTATTTATACTTGGCTAGAAGACCAAGTTGATCTCCTCCTTAGTGATGAAATCCAATTAGGTAGGCCTTGGGAAGATAAGAGTTTAAATGTATTTTAAATATTGTGTGATTTGGTAGTGTGTTCAAAAGATATAAATAGTGTAACTAAATGGTAATTTGAAAAACTACCTATTTAGACTATGTGAGTTACACTAAGCATGCAAATAATTAAAAAGGGAAGTGTGAATTAATTACTCATAAATAGTTATTAATTCATTAATTAAGACTAGTATAGATTTTATTTAAGTAACATAATATATAAATAGTATAGAACAGAGTCAATTGGGTCACTATTTTTATACAAAAGCAAAGTATTTAAGAACAAATTCAAATGGATCAACTATGTCTCTCAAATAAAAGACAAGCTATATAACTAAATTGACTAGGTCGACTTAGTTGGCTATATGGTTACAATTTTAAAGACAACTAACTTATGAAAAACAAAATTGAAAGAATTATTAAAATGACATAGAAATGAAAGAGAGGAACCTTTGTGGGATTGAATACGGTTAAGACTTGAAAATTTTATGATGAATTGCATTAAATTCTGCTTTCAAATTTTGCAAACCAAGTTAATTAGTTCAACCTAGTTCTATAAAACCTATGTTGAAGAAGAATAGGATGACAAAATTAACCTATTTGAACTAGTTTGTTGATCTGTATGCTGGTAGAGAGAATAAGATGACAAATTTGACCTATTTAACTTTGTATGCTTATCTATAAATAAAGAAGAGTACCATGTCAAGCTATTGGATCTAGTAACTTGTATTTGATGAAGACTTATATAGATAGAATAAATTAATTTTGATATGGTTGTGTCTTAAACTTGCACATAAAAAGTTAAAACTATACTAACTAGTTCACTACAGTATTGAAAATATGAAAAAATATTATAAGATGATAAAAAATGAAAGTGTGAAAGAAAACCTGTAAGGGTTAGATTCATGTTGGGTTCACTAGAATGTACACAATTAGAAATGAAATAGATTTATAAATCAATCCTATATTAGAGAAGATAAATATTAGTTACACTTCAGATTAGGGATACATTAGATATTCATGGTCATAACCAATATTGATATACTAGACCTAGCCAAGGGATCTCTTACTACAATAATATCACTAGGGAGGGTTCCAAAGCCTCTATTCAAGTGTCCTATGTTTTCATATTCACTAAAATAATAACAAGTAAAGAAAAGTATAATCTAATGCTCACCAAATATTTTGACATAAAGTGTGTGTAATAAACATGAAAAGTAAACATACATAGGAGACATATACTCACATCAATGTATATGTAATTCTAATGTATGGAAAAAAGTGCAAATGCATATCTATATACTCTTATAAAGGAGTAACAAAGTTAGGAATACTTACCTTTGAAGATGAACCTATCAAGACTCAATCTCTCCCTTGGCCAAGGTGCTTCTCAATAGGTTGTTTTTGTATGTAAGGATGATAAGGATAAATCAAATCTAGGCTACATAACCTATCAATTCATATAATAGACTTTTCCACAAGATAAGATCCATATCTCCAAATAAAGTATAAAACCTTATGCTTTCTCCTCAAGTAGAATGGTGGATAAGCAGATGTGTAATATTACTTATTATTATCTTCTCTTAGAAATGGTGAAGTGTATTTGTCTATATAGGTGGATCTAAAACTAATCCTTTTTAAAAGTTTGGATTGACATGGTTAACTTAGTTGACCTAGTATCATTATTGAAAAAACAAATTAGGTCATGAACTAGGTCAGCTAAGGGCTGACCTAAACCCTAATAAGTTTGATCAATAAGATTACAAGGTCGATGGGGCTAACAGTGTAACAAAAAATATCAAAAATGGTTTAGGTTAGGGAAGGGATAATAAATGTGTCAAATGACTAGATGATGGTGTAAAAGAGGAGTCAAATCTTAGGGTAATGGTTTTTAGGAGACATATGTGTATATATCAAGTGGTAATAATGGACAAAAATATTTTGAAACACCAATGGTTTTTCTACCCCTTTCTCAGTGCACCCCTTAAGGCATGCATATAGAGATATTGAGACTCAATAGGTTCCTAAAAGATATAAAGCATTAGTAATTGATAAAGTTTGAAAACATTATGTATATACATTAATCATGTATCATATAGATGGGTTATGTATAGGTAGATATAACATTGAAACACATAAAACTAATGTGATCATTTGAAGGCCTAAGGTGTATGATAAGGATCATGACAACGTATAGATAATAATAGTACAAACTCAACAAGCAAGTCAAGCACACACATACAAGTGCATTAAAAATCAAATAAGAAGGCAATGGTCCAAGGAGACCAAAAACAAAGGTCATGTTCATACCACATAATCAAAGGGACATGACTTAGTCAAATGTCCATAAAATTAATAATGACATATTCAAATGCCCATACAATAAACAATGACACATGCAAATGTCAAAGCAAGCATATATAGGAATGGGGGTTTAAATTAAAGGAACATATTCAAATTCTCAAACAAAGAATACAATATCAAGAAAAAAAACTCAAATAAGTGCATGAAGTAAAGCATAAATAACTAGAATAAACATATCATAGTAGCCCATGTATCCAATGTGTTAGGAAAAACTGTCAAGTGTATATCATATAAAGTACCCTTCATAAGATATAATTATGGATAAATACATGTGTCAGTACATATGTAATCTCAAATATGATAATGAAATGTGATCATCGAACCATATAACTAGTGTGTATAAAGATCAAAAAAGAGGATGCCCCTAATGTCTACATGACATGAGTAGTGGGAAGACCAAACATATGAAATAATAATATATGTATTTATGTATTCATGTAACAAAAACAAGTATAATTATGACACACATGTTTATGTAAGAGTAATTAATTATGTCATCCATTAACATATAATTAACACATTGAAAATATTTTTGGTGTTTTTAAGTGGTTTTTTTTTTTTTTTTTTGTATTTTTGGAATATTTTAAGAGACTACCATATGATCCCATCCAATTTATGAAAATAATGTAGGAGTGATGTAAATGTAACCTTTATGGAATAAAATGTGTTGTATGTGTGCATATTAGAATCAGAAGGTGTATCATGCTCTTCTGGTAAGTTTGTATTTGGTACCTTTGCCTTAGATATAAATTTCTTCACTACTAATAACCATGATTTTCTAGTTTTGGCATTATATTTTGTTAAAAATTGACTAATATGTAGAATAATAGATCCTAATTTAGATCCAAGAGTGACATTACATTTAATAGATCTATCACAAAGATTAGATATAGTATCTTTATTTACTTGTTCAATACCACATCCCATAGATGTAAATAATTCCTAGGTACATATATTAAATTTACAAGTTGGGTCAATCATGATATTTTCAAATTAATTTCCATCTATGCACGGTTAAATTATTTTATGTTTTTAGGAATGATTGGAAATTTCTTCTTACGAAATCTCATATTTGACATTACCATTTTTAGATACTTTTTTATCTTTCTAGACTTGCTCCTTTTATATCATGTTTAGAACATTAAATCTGTTAAGTGTCTCTTGATTTTTTATCTCTTTTATTAGAAAATGTATTTTGAGAATACTTGTATGCTTTTCTTGCATTTGAGTTGACAAATTTTCTTCTTTCTCTTTTTGTAGCATTGCCTTTAGAATAGTTTCTTGTTATAATTATTGAATTTGTAAGTGTTTTTTGTTTTTAATCACTCTTTTGATTCATTTCTTACTCTTTGTGTAATTGTTCCTTATGTACCTTATTTTCATTTGTATTTTATTTATCTTTTGTAATTGAAAAAAATATATTTGAATGATTTGCATTAGTATTGAAAATATATCCCAAGCCTTGATGCTCATTCTAATCATATGTGAAAATAGGATGAGTGATGCCTTGGTAATGTTTTCCCAAGACTTGATCATGATAACCAATTTTTTGTAAATATTTAATTCTAAAAATACCCTGTTTGTAAATCTTATCATAATTTTTGAGAGGTAAATTTGTATCCTTTTCTTTATATGATTTATCTCTTTGAACCTTTTATTTATCTAAGTTTGGTATTTGAAACTATTTTTACTCTAAATTTTTCTTTGGAACCTACATTTTTTTAGTATGTGTGCTTTAGGAGAGGTAATCATAATGTGAATGGTTTTATTAATTGATGCATCAATGATAAGATCACCACTATCTTTGAGATATTATATTTTTTTCTATAATTCCAAACAATAATCTGTGTGATGCCCATACATTCTATGATATGTACAATATTATTTGGATCTACTTATAGGATATGGAGGATGCAAATTGATCACTTTGTTTTGAAGAATTTATCTTAGGATTTCATTTGGAATATTAATAACTTTTTGGTCATTTTTTGAATCACTTTTTGTAGATTTATTATATTTTAGATTTTCATTTGGATAAGAAACCTTGTTTGGCATAACATTGGTATATGAGGATGAAAAATACCTTTTATTAACTTATGCATTTATGTAATCTAATTTTTTAACTATTTTATTACATAATGGTAATTTGATCTTTTAAGGATTCACAAGCACAAACCATAGGTATTTGAGATTGATTACCTTCATTTGAAGCTATAAGTTGACTGCCTTAATCTTTGGATAAGTGATAACCTAGAATAGCTACAGGGATGACTGTTATCACCCTTCTTAGGGTTAGGAAGAGCAAGAGGATCCTTTATATCCATTTGAAATGTTCTAAAAATTGATATGAGAACATGATAAGAAAGGATTACAAATACCAAGGATAAATCAACAATGATATAATAAGGATACAACAATTATATACTATTGGATAATATTTTTGAAAATATGATACAGGTTTTTTTGTAAAAATATAAAATGAGATGAATCTATAAAAATAGGGAAACAAAAGTACATGTATAGCCTGCAGATCTAAATTTACTAAAAATAGTAAATTTTTAAATTTGAAAATACATACTATATTTTGGAAAATTAAAAGAGTTTTTTGTCTATATCAAAATATTTAGGAAAATACTTTAAGGAATTTGAAATTTTATCTAAAATTATAAATATGCCAAACAATGTGGAATGCTTCACATGTAAACGCTAGAATAGTGCAAAAAAAAGAATCAAAAATTTTGATAAATCAATAACTTATTTCAGAGATATGAGAGGTTTTTGAATAAAATATTATTTTTGATGAAATTCAAAAATTATTGTCAACATGAGTACACCATTCACCTTGTATGCTAATATTTACTAAAATTAGTAAATTGCAAAAAATAAAAAATCTATACCGAATTATGGTGAACAAAAAGAGGTCGATTATTATACCAACCTGAGTAGAAAACACCTCTTAGAAAATTTAAAATGAACCTATTTGGAGGCTAAAATGTGCTAATCAAGGAAGAATCCACTTTCAAGCATATGCACATGAAAGCCTAGTGACTAGAGGAGGGTAAAAACCTAGGGTAAAGTTTTAGATCTGAAAATCCATCACAAAAAACTAAAACCTTAGGAGGCTTGGAAGCCCTAGATCATAATTTTTTTAACATTCACATGGATCAATTTCACCAAATTTTTAACCTTAAAATGGATCAATAAATACTTAACTTGGTGTTAATATGGTTAATAATATAGTAATTATAATGCATAAGGGTGATAATCATATCTACAACATGATAATTAGATGTTAAACTAATATATAAACATACACTAAATTTATTATGTTGAGTACATGCTACATATAGAAAGTAAAAGTAAGCCATGCATGGGAATGACAAATAAGTAATATACTTATCTGGTTTTGATGCTAACATAATTTTAGATTTAGAACAAGTAGAAAATAGGTTGGAAGAAGATTCTAAAATAGTTATTAGATTTTAGATTTGATGCTTCTAGAGCTTTGGAGACTAACATTAGGTTGGGATGGTTGTGTTAATGTTAATCTCTAGTTTCAATGCAATTGTAAGATATTAAATACATATTGGAAAATGATGAAACCACTTGGATTCTTTTGGGTGTGTCTTAGTCATTACTCTATTGCATTTAAATATGGGTTATGGATTGTTTCTCTTCATGAATTTGTAAAACCCGTATTCTTCATCTTCATTATAACCTTGGGGAAAATGGGTTAGTGGATATATGATGTTGAGATGACCCAAAAGACCCCTCTATTAGAGAGTTCTACCTACATATCCAATACTATGAAGAGGGCCTTATACTAATGTAGTTCTCCCCCATGTGTCAAATTGTGTGTGAATTATACAATATGTATAAAGTACAATAATGACCTAGCTAGTAACTTAGAAAACTAAGATCTTTGGCTACTCCTTTAGTAATTTAGACATGTATATGTGTTTTACCTATTATTTATATGGAAATATGGAATATTTGTTCAATTAAATGCTCTTTCTTAAGAGTACTTGGTATTATTCATGTGTTACTAGGTAAGGAATGAATGAGGGTTGATATTGTATTTATATCAATCCCTTCAGAGAATTAACTTGCATTAAAGCACTTAGGCTGACCATTGGGATAAATTTCATTTGTAAATTAAATAAATTTAGGGCATTAGATATTTGAATTGTTTCAAGACATTAACATAAATGTTAGTGTTTATCCAAAAAAATAGTTTATAGGGAGAAGGAAACTAGGTATAGGTTCAAAACTTGTAAAGATGATAGATAGGTACATTTTAATAATTTTGGGCAAGATAGAAGGCCTGAGTCATCAACATAATACTAGTTGGACTAAGATTTATAGACTAAGGGACATAATATAGAGTAGATGCAAGACTTTCAGAAGTGGGAAAGGTATAGAACTAAGAGTAACAACTAACGTCTAAGTTTTCTAAGTGTATAATAATGAGATGATATATAATACATAAATATCATCTACATATTGTATTTAAAAATAAAAAATTGAAATAATAATTAGTTAAATCATCCTTATTTTCATTATGTCTATTATTTTTCCTAAAATTAGTGTAATTTTACTATATAACAATGATATCACATTGTTAATCAATGAAATCACCTTGCTAATTGATGGAATTGGAAGGTATTATTCTCTATGTTTTTTGTTTGTAGATTGGTAATATTAATTCCATAATCGATAGATTCACCCTACTAAATGGTAGAATCACCCTTTGATAGTTTTTTGAGACCTAAGAAATCAAAAAAGCATCCTTTTGCTTGTCACAGACCACCAATCCAAACAATAACTTATTTTTTACAGGTATCAATTATCAAATAATTGGTTTATTTAAAAAACAAACATATTTTGCAAACACATTTCACTTTGATTCTTAACAACGAACCAACATTTAAATTTAGTTCTTTAAAATACATGTGTTTGATTTTATTTGAGTGTTTTTGTTATGTTTTGTGTGTTTTGGGTGGATTATTATGTATATTCTCTCTCCTTTCCCATTTATGGGACCATAGGTGATCAAAAGTACATAGGTTATTATTACCTTTTCTCAAAGCAATGTTAGATTATACTCCCTTCTTTCCCATCTATGGGATCCTACGGATTATAAATAGTGAACCTTCCTTTTTAACTTTTATACGTGAGGTGGATTTCATTAACATCCATGAGTCCTTAGGGTACGTCAACTAGGATTTAACCCCCTAACATACATAGTAACCCCATTTTCTAGTGGGGGATATAAATTCAGGGTAGGTGTCATAAGAGTTAAGAGATTATGTGTTTTAATCATAATATATGAAAGGAAGGGTTTATCCCTAATGTTAATATATCAAAAATCATCATCTAATTTTAATTTCCCATAGACCTTCACTAAGATCTTATGGTTGAATTAGTCATGAAAGTGATAGACCCTCTCACAAATTTCTTGTTATTATTATTCCACACATTTTTGAGCCCCATGTATCATGAGGTATATCGGGGACCATTTAGAGATCCTTGTTTAAACCTAAATTAAAACCACTTGGCCACAAATGTTTTATAGTGTGAGGGAAACCAACCTCCCCAAAGATCTCATGAAATACCTCTTGAAGTGAGGGTTAAGAGATTAACCAATTCTCACTTTTCGTGAGGTAGATACATGGGCTACAGTCACATTTTATATCTATTTTACCATTAAGATATGACTTATCTTATGTGTGTGTTTTGTTACTTGTTTATTTTCATCTACCTCATTTTGAGTGTTATACCTAACACCTAAAATAAGTTAAATTATCCTAAGTCCAAACTTTGTGATTGAATTTTTTTGTGATAAGGCATTACTCTACCCAATTTTGAGTCATTTTATCCCATCCTAATATCCTATTTTTTAATTTAAATGTTACCCTATTCATATTGTATTTTTATGCTACATATTTGAAAATAAATCTGATTAGGTCCATTTTGAACCAAATCCAATTTTGAATCGAATATAGATCATTCAAACTTTCTCAAATCAAGTCAATTCTTCCTAGGATAAACATACCAAGTCAACTAAAGTAAAATTTCAAATAAAGTCAAACATTATAAATTTAACCTTAAAGTTAAAGTCAAAAATTTTAAGTCAATAATTCAAATCAAGTCAACTCTTCTGAATTAAAACATTCTAAGCCAACTAAAGTCAACTTTCAAATCAAGTAAAAGTTTTTAAAGTTAACCTTTGAGTAAAATTCAAACTTAATAAGTCAATTATGCCAAAGTCAAACTTAGAAAAAGTCAAAATCAAACTAAATAAAATTTAAAGTTGAATTGAAGTCAAGCACTCAACTCATGTCAAACTAAAATTATATCAAAGTCTAAGATAAAGTTAAAATTTCCAAGTTTAAAAGTTAAAGTTCAACTTTCCAAGTTCAACAGTTAAAGATCAAATCAACTCAAAGTTTGAAAATTCAACTTTTAAGTCAAAATTCAAAATATA
Source organism: Torreya grandis (assembly GCA_037957365.1). Classification (NCBI taxonomy): domain Eukaryota; kingdom Viridiplantae; phylum Streptophyta; class Pinopsida; order Cupressales; family Taxaceae; genus Torreya; species Torreya grandis. The sequence continues at coordinate 333,611 of JARHVA010009134.1, forward strand.
AATAAAAAATCAAGTTAAAATATAAATATTCTAAACAATCTAAGATTAAATGTTCAAATTTTCCAAAACTCACTTTGTATAGATACATCATTTTGAGATAGGCACTGGACATTCGAGCATTAATCTATAACTTTGAAAAATAAGTTGAATTGAACATCATTCCATTTTGATATTTACATTAACAAGATCCAATCAAGCATTTGAATTTAACATTTACATTGAAAAATCAAATTGAACATTCCAATTTAACCATGAGGCACACAAAATCACAAGATGCAAGTTGAACTTAAAAATACTCTCCAAATCTAAAAAGTTAACTTAAATTTGATTTGAAACGTAGTAAAAATTTTAAATGTAGTTGTTGTTGGGTGTTTTAACACAACCAACAAAACTTAGGTAGGGGGTTTGAGGAACCATTACCTCTCTTGAAAGGAAGTCTACAATACCTCCCCAAGGTTTATTCAGCCTAGTCTAAGTGCACTAACATTCACTTAGTGGCTCATTGTGACCATTTCAATTCAAGGGGCTTATGCTAGTACTGGAGTATTTCAAACAAATCCTAAGTGTTTTAGTCTTATGGAGATTGATACCTAGATAAATTATCATATATATTTAACATGATAATATATATATTATTTAAACACATTAAATGATTATATGGATTCAAAAATGCATAAACAACAACAAACAAGATCAAGAAAAAGTGTAATAGCAAATTGTAACTTAGAAACTAATCTACCTACTCTAAAAAGAGAAAAAAAGAACAAAACAATAAGGGTAGGGAGAAGGAAAATATGGATCCTACTTTTTAATGGAACCAAATATATTATTTTAAAGTAAACAAGTCCCTTGATATAACTAGTCTTTGCTAGGCTATCATAACACAACCATGGGAAAATAATGGTTTAGGATTTTGAGGTAAATCAGCAATGAGAACCAAGAAAAACTAACCACCATATACATGCACAAAGAAACCTATAAATTGATAAATATTTAAAATAAAACATATTTTCATGAATAAATATTGGGATTCATCATATACTCAGTCAAATTTATAGACTTGATTCCTAAAAAAATTGACTCTTGTAAAGACAAAAGCTAAATATAAAAAGCAAAAAATGCTAAAAATAAATGGGCATAACCCACTAATCTAACCTCTAATTCTAAAATAGCCATTCTTGAATACATAAATTTTATAATCATTTATATAAAATGTAAGTCTATGGAATTTCTTCAATTCAAACCACTATTGGGGAGGTTATAAGCATTCAAATTTGGTGGGTGGAGAGTTATTAAGATTCTAACCAATTTGAAGCTGACCATGCTCTTACAACAAATACCCTACTCATTTAAGACAATGATCTTATAACAAACACCATGCTCATTTAATATAATGCTCTTATTTTCCATGTCCTTATTAGATATTATCATGCCTACCTTACCTTGATCCATAGCCTTGGCTTCTTAAAATTGAAGTTTAATGATTTTTTACTAAAGTTTGTAGGTATTTACACATAATTTGTCCCCTATATTCATGTCATAAACTAAATATGAAACAAGATTTATATAATAGTTGGTTTCTTATGTATGAGGGTTGAGTTGACAAGTACTTGAGGATCATTTTTATCTCATTCTTTACCAATTCTAATAGTCATTCAATGTGTTTCACTCCAGGTCATGTGGCCTTCTATGGCTCTTCATATTAGGTTTTAATTCCTCTTTATTCTTTTGACTAATGTTCCTTTCCTTTAGTTTATGGCCCTTGAGCTCATGGGATGATTACATGTGGAATCATCTTGATGCCCTAGGAATTTAGATTCTCTGCATTTACCTCAACCTTTTTTCCTATATTATATCTTTGATTAAAGGTGATTGTGTCATGTGGCATGATCACAAAGCTTCACAATCATCTCTATGTATTTTCTCCTCAATGAATCTTAGGCTCCCTAGATGTCACCATGCGGTGGCATAATGGGCCTTCAAGGCTTGGTGTTACTACTATTGGGTCAAAGGATGATTGGCCTCTATAAGCCATTAGTCTAGGGAGATAAATGGTCAATGACCCTTAGGCTTGTTTATATTCATTTTTGTGTATTTTGAGTCCAAGATCTTGAGATTATGCCATATGGTAGCATCACAGACCTTTTTGCATCTTTATTGATTATGTGATCTATTAGTTCCCATGAATCATTTATCTAAGATATCAACAGTTGATGGGCCTTCAAATATTTATATGGATTTTGGCCTCTTAGGGGTCAAAATTCTTATGATCATGCCATGTGACATGATCTTTAGGATTCATAGTCCTCATGAATTAAACTTAATTTGAGTTTGCTCTTAACACTCTGACCTCTATGATCATGCTACTTGGCATAATCATGGATCTTGAGGCATCCAAAAACTTAGTCACTTTTTCAAATATCTTTGCCTTGGTATCATCCCCTAATGGTTGATACTAGAATGATATATGTTGACTCACTTGAACCTACACATTTCAATGAAAATTACTAATTAAAAGAATAATATGTTAATGGCAAGGTAAAAAGCATTAAATGGATAAAAAATAATATGAGAACAAAGTAACAATTCTATAGATTAAAATAAGTCATTCACATATATCAGATACTTTTAATTAGAACCAGGCATTCCACATCTAAACACTAAATAAATTAATCTAAAGATCATGAATTTGATTTCAAATCCAAATCTATTAAAGACCCATTATTATAATTCTTATTTATAAACCAACCCTTTTATAATTTTGATAGTTTTGACATTTTATCTGGCTATCAAATTTAAGCTAGTGTTAACTACCATATGGTAAGCCCTTATTAGTTTAGAGACCTAGCATTGATGGTATATCTATAGGTATAAACCCATAAAATTTATGTTAGGGAGTCTAATGACATAATAGAGTCCATGTGGATGATCCTCAATCATCAACATGTAGCCTTTGGTTCATGGAATGATACCACATGGTAGTATCCTATCTTCTCAAATTTAACAAGATAGAATGTGATCATGCCACATGGCATGATCATGGGACCTATCAATTATCACCATGGGAAAGTTCCCCTTCAAGTACCAGGCTCTGAATATGATGCCATATGGCATGATCTTAGGCCTTTATACCTCAAATGATCTTGGTATTTGATATTACTTTATTAAGGATCAATCTGAGCCATCAATTTGAATATTGAGTAGTGAGCTTATAGTTAGGGGATCTCATGGGCCTAGACATCTAAGATGTATTAGTCCCCAATTAAACATGAGTTGTTGATCTTAGATCAAATTGTTGATAGTGAGTTAGAAGATTTTAGACTTTGGATTTTCATAGGTCAAGTCTAAGCTTCTATAAAGGATAAATGCATCACAATATTGGGAAGTCATGGAGCCCAAAATACTTAGCCAATTTATCATAATGATTTATATTGCTTGACGAATGTAATTCATTCAATAGAAGATCAGATGGTCCATGAGAGTATCCTTTTTCCTTTAGAAACCTTTGGACAAGCCTAAAAGCTATGGATAAATGTGATAGTGATGTGTCACAATCTTAGGGGGTGGAATAGTTTTTATCCCAAAAGATACCAAATAATGTCTAAGTCAGAAGGCTAAAAATAGATATTTTTCCATAAGGGAAACATACAGATTTTAATCCATATTGAATCAAACAAAATAACTAGACCTATAAATTTGAGAAGACTCGAATACATTGATATAAAGGTTCTGATTTCTTGAATTAATAAATTTTTAGTGGACCAAGAGACTAAATATATAGATTTCAACTAAGGTTCAAAGTATGAATGACATTTTAAAAGACCTAGATAATTGATAGAACTTAGCTTCCACATACTTATTTGAAATACCTTGGATACTGAAAAAAAACATGACACCCTCGAAAATGGAAATAACATGAATGTTTTTGATTAAATCATACAATTTCCATAGCAAAGTTACATAAACCTAAGGTTGAGCCTAGAACTCTTAAGCAAGAAAAATGGTATAGTTATTCAAATTCAACCCATAGCTTCCATATTTTAGAACTAACTTAAACCAAAGGTTTTATCAAAGGAAGAATAAATTAAACCTTTACCAAGTAAAATATAAACCCCCTAGAAAAAGAAATAATAATATAGAAAAAAAAAGGAGGTTCCATGATTTCAATGATGAAATTAGAGTGTGTTGTGCAAACAACAACAAATGGAAACTCTACTATAAAATATTTGTGAGTGTTCTATGATCCAAAATATTAGTTTTTAAGCCCAAAAATAAACATTAGCTATAAAATGTTTCCCAATATAAAATCAAAACACGAAGTCTGAAAAGTTTACTTCAATGTGTGACATATTAAGTTCCATTACTGCTTAAATAACATTAGTGTGTGCTAAAGTGTTTAACTTATTTACATTTTTGCATTTGCACACTACCATTCAAACATGTTTATATAATTATAATTTTTGAGGGTGAAAGAAATTAAAATTTAGATTAGGGGAATGGTATAGGCATTGCTATACTACTAGACATGCATCTATAGCCTTGATAGAGATACCTCTAGTTCTATTCAATGCCTTGTTCCACTGCTAGCTAGGTTAAAAATCTTATGGTGGAGTTTTTTAAATCACACTTTTGAGGAAAACTCATAATTTTACATTTAGAATCAGCTTCCTTTAAAAAAAAATTACTTTCAAAAAATATTTTCAATTTCATTCCATTTAGGGTTGGGAACCAAACCATGCTAAAATGAAATCAGCTAGTTCATGACAACTTAAGACTAGTATAAAATGAATTAGTGATTCATTATCTTGATATATTACACTTAGTGCATGTAATGGATTTAAATGAGAAAGGGAAAGTTTTTAAATACACAAGTTTAATTTGGAATCATAGGCCTTTAAAATTCTAAAAATGTCAATGAATTGTAGTAGTTCATGCAAGTATTCAAGCAAGAATATTTAAACATTTAAGCTCTAGAATGTCATCTATGTTACTCAATTTACAAACCTTCATTGATCATTCATTAATTAACAAGAGAACCCTCAAGACAAAATAAGAAGGATCAGTCCAAAAGGGAACAAAAATGAGACTGAATTAGGCAACACAAAGTAGGGTAAAAAAATTGAAACCAACTAAAGAAATTATAAAATAAACAAAACAAAAACAAGAAAGGTAAAGAGAAAGAGAAATATCTTTATAGGAAATGTTTAGGAATATTCCTCCTTGAAACTAGTTAGACACATGAAAATGAGGATTTTGATAAGGTTGAGGGAGCATGCACTTACATCTATATTTCCCTATAAATTGTTAAACACTATCCCAAAGATATTTTTCAATGTTATTTTAATGCAATTGAAGTAAAATTAGATTTTAATATTAAGCTAAGTGCATGCATCTAATTTTATGAAAGGATGAGGGATGTTTTGTGAGAAATACATATACCTACACATGAAATTATTAAGGGGAATAATTTTGGGTATCAATACATACCAAAGTGATTATAGTATCCAACCTATAATGCTCCCCTCCATTCCAACCAATAGATGTATCAATTATGACTTACTTTTGTACTATAATGGATGCTCTGGCAACATCCTTTTGGTTAAATCCATTTTCAATAAGGTATGGGAGTGGTTCTTCCCATGTTAAAGACCTATTGGATTTATCATCTTTGGATAAAGTGTGTGGAGAGTTGGCTTGAAACAAATCATATTTAGCTTGCATATCTCATAGCATGACTTCTTAATTCAAGCCACTATGTTATTTTTTTCCCCCTTTGATTTCCTCTATTTATGTGAGGATCACATGAGTGTTGTTGATAGGTTTGAAGTTAGAGCCCACTTGAGGAGAGAGATCAATCCTTTGCAGTTCTTCAAACATCTCTTCAAAGAAACAACCAATTTCATTTTGGTTTTATTTTTCTTGGCATAAATAAAATATCTCATCTTAGATTTCTTCAATTTTATCTTCTTATAATGATGAGGGGGAAGCAAAGCCATTGAAACAAAGTTATTGATCATCTTGGATGAGTTTTATAAATGCATGAGTAGGAGCATATGAGAAATACGATTCAAGATAATAATATGCATCTTCCTCTTCTAGTTGATCAAGTTTTTTGAATTGTGCTTCTAGGTAATCACAAGAGATATCAAATTTTTCATCTTCTATAGATAACTCCTTATTAATTTGCCTTTCAACCAATAGATCACTTTCAAACTTCAATACAATTTCATCATCAGACTCATCATCACTGATTTTCTCAAAGAATGGATGAGGTTTTTGAAATGGTACATTCTCTATTAAAATGAATGATTCATCTTTATGCCCATTTTCATTCTTGATATGCTACAAATGTTAAAGTTGAGAATCCAATCTCATAGCTTAGATTATGCATTATCTAATGTCTCCTATAAAAAATGGCATGTGATTAGTCATACCATCAAAATATGCTAGATTACAAATACAAGGGAAAAAAAACCTATTGGTTATAAATTGCATTAACTAAATTATGTACATTAAAATAAACATTAGGGTTCTCATTCATAACTAGGATGTTGGATTTATCACAATGTTGAGACAATACTTGATTGTAGTGCAAAAATTAGCCTATGGGTAGATTATATTAGATACAAGATTAAGGCAATGCCTTACTATATGGCACATGATAACTAATGGGTTGGCTTGTAGATACATAATAAAATTTCTTTGGGGTTAGACCCATGGTTGTCCTAATAGATAGGGAGGTTGATAACCATAGTTTTGGGGTGATGATTGTTTCTCTATTGTATAAGATTATTCATAGGTCAAAACCAAAGATGAGAGGGAATATGGGGTTCTTAAAATTAACATATTAGATAGAGGATCCAATGCATTTATATAAACTACTACATATAAATCCTATATTTTCAAGAAAGGGTCCTTCAAGTACCTATAAAACTAATGGAATTGGTGGTTGAACACACTAGTTTGCTCATTAAGCTCTTTATGATGTATGTAAAATTGATAAAACATGATAGAAGGGTTAATGGGCATACTAAAATAGTTGAGAAACATATTGTCAAAGATCACCCAAGTGGTGATGCACCCTTATGTTAGACCAAGATACCAAGAGTAAGCTATCTTATCTAGTGAATAAGGGAATAGGTGACAAGCCATATCCTTATGTTGAATCTATGTTTGATGATGGATTCTTTAAAATCCTAATTTTTCTCGTCAATAGTCTTTATTCCATCATGGATATACTTTGGACATAGTTATGGGGATCCTTAGGCAAGTCATGGAAAGTACCTAGAATGTCTAAAAGGTAGCTACATCCTCCTATCCAAGCTAAGGACATTGTAATAATAGGAAAATATCTTAAAAACAAGGGATAGATCTAAAATATTCCAACTTGGCCTTCTTTCTAGTGCTAATTTTATTGTTCAATTTTTTAACAAAACTTGAGTAGGGGAAGCTTTCAGGAACCCCTGCCTCTCTTGAAAGTATGTCTATAATAACCCCCAAGGTTTTTTATTCCTAGTCTAGGTGTATTGATATTCACTTAGTGGCTTGTTATAACCATTCCAATTCAAGGGGCCTATGTTAGTGCTAGAGTATTTTAGACACATCCTAAGCATTTTAGTTTTGTGGGGCTTGCTACCTAAGGAAATTAGCATATAGATTTAACATGAGAATGCATAATTGATTTAAACACATTCATTACTTACATGGATTTAAAAATGCATAAAAAATAATAAAAAAGAGCAATAAATCAAGATAAAAGAGTAATAATAGATTTAAACTCAAAAAATACTCTACCCACTCTAATAATGAGAAAAAAAGAACAAAAGAAAGAATGGTAGGGAGAAAGAAATATGAGCTCATTTTTAATGGATTTTTTTTTGTAGATTAGATGGTTACCTTAAGATAACTATTATTTTTTAGGCCAACATAACACAACCATGAGTAAATAATGGTGTAGGATTCTAAGGGAAATTATCAATGAGAAATAAGGGAAACTAGACACCATATGCATATGCAAACCAACATATCAATTGATGAAGATTTCACATAAAATATATTTCCATGAAGCAAATATTGGGACTCATCATATACTTAGTAAAATTTATAGACTTGAGTCCAAACAACCTTGATTCATGCAAAGAGAAAAGCTAATTCTATAAAGTAAAAAATTGATGAAAATAAAAGGGCATAACTCACTACTCTGAAATTTAATTCTAAAATAGCCAATATTGATTACATCAATTATTTAATCAATTATATACAATGAAAATATATGGATTTTATTCACTTCAACACACTATTGGAGAGGTTACAAGCTTTCAATTCTAGTGGGTGGAGAGTTATTGAGATTCTAACCAATTTGAAGTAGGTCATGCTCTTATAACAGAGACCATAGTCATTCAATACAATTCTCTTATTTTCCATGTCCTTATTATATCTTATCATTCCTACCATATCTTGATCCATGTCCTTAGACACTTTGCTTTGAAGTTTAATGATTTGTATTTAAGTCTATAGTTATTTGCACCTAATTTTTCCCATGAATTCATGTCATAGACCAAATCTATAGAAAGATTTATCTTAAAATCATTTTTTAGGTATGATGGTTGAGCTGATGAGTAGTTGAGTATCCTTTTAATCTTTTGCTTTGTTGATGCTAACAGGGCAAATTGGCATGCGAACTCAACTAATAGGTTCCATTCTAGGCCACATGGCCTTCTCTCTCTTTCTACTTCAGGATTTACTTCATCTTTGTTATTTTGGATGATGCTCCTTGACTTTAGTTTATATACATTGGGCTCATGGGACAATTCCATGTGACATCATCTCAATGACCCAAACCTTCAACTATTTTGCATTTCCCCTAGCCTTGTTTCCTATCTCTAAGCTTTGATCAAACATGATCATGCCATATGGCATGATCATATATCTTTCTATTAATCTATATATATTTTCTCCCCATCAATTCTTAGGATCCTAATATGTCACCATATGATGACATCATGAGCCTTTAGGGCTCAATGTTATCATTGCTAGGTTGGATGGAGATCAAACTCCATGAGCTATTGATCTAAAAATATTGATGCTTAGTGTCCCTTGGGATTATTTCTATCCCTCACTACACATTTTGAGTCTCAAGATCTTGGTATGAAGCCATGTGGTGGAATATTAGGAATTTAATGATTGGGGGCTCTATGTTGCTTCCATGATTTATCAGCTCTCATGAACTATCAATCTAGGATATCAATGATCAATAATGTTTTAAATCTCTACATGTATTTTGGCTTCTTTGGGGGAGGGGGAGGGGGTTAGAATTTAAATGATCATGCCATGTGGCATGATCTCAAGGATTTGATGACTGTAGGACTTAGAATTATTTTTAATTCACTCTTGATGTTCTGATCTCCATGATCCTACCATGTGACATAGACATAGATTCTGAGGCATCCAAATACTTAGTCACATTTCAAAGAAATTTGCTTTAGAAACATCCCCTAATGTGTGACATATGGTAAGATATGTGTTGACTCATTTAAACTTGTACATTTTTATGAAAATGACTAAGTAAAAGAAAAACATATAAATGGTAAGGTAAACAAGCATTAAATAGATTAAAAATAATTTAAGAACAAATTAATGATTCTTTAGATTAAAATAAGTCACTTGCATATATTAGATACTACTAATTAGAACTAGGTACTTTGCATATAAACTCTAAAAAAAATAATCTAAAGATCATTAATTTGAATTTTAAACTAAAGCCATAAAAAACTCATTATTCATACTTCCTTTTATAAAATAACACTTTATTTTTTATTTTGATAGCTTTGACATTTGATATGGCTGTCAAATTTAAGCTAGTGTTAACTACCATGTGGTAAGTTGTCATTACTTTGGATACATAGGAGTTTATGGTCTATTGATGGGTAGATTCTCATCAAATTTATGTTAGGGGTTTGATGACATCATTAGGTCCATATGGATGACCCTCATTCATCATTCTATGACCTCTAGTTCATGATATGATGCCACATGGTAACATCTCACATTCTCAAGTTCAATAAGATGGAACATAATTATGTCATGTGGCATAATCATGGGGCCTCTTAGTTATCACCATGGGCAGTTTCCCCTTTGAGTCTTGAGTTCCCAAGATGATGCCACATGGCATGATCTTGGGTATTCCTACCTTAGAGAGATCTTGATATTTGATATTACTTAGCTAAGGATAAATCTAAGCCATCGATATAAATATCAAGTAGTGGGTGGGAATTTAGGGGTTCTCATGAGCCTAGATGCTTTAGATGGATCAGTCCCTAATTGAACACGAGCTATTGATATGAGATCAAATGATTGACAATGAGTCTGGAGGTTTTAAAATTTGGATTTTTATATATCAAGCCTAGTATTTCATAGAGGTGACAAGCATCATAATATCAAGAAGTTGGGGAGACAAAAATACTTAGATAATTTTCAAAATGATTTAGAGCACCTAAAAAATGTGGGTTAATTGATAGAAGATCATATGGTCTACTAGAGGATCCTTTTACGTTTAGAAAAAAATTTACAAGGCCCCAAGATCTGGTTAAATGTTATAAAACACATGGTGTAATCTCAAGGGGTGAAATATTTTTGAACCCATAATATCCCACAAAATGACTAACTCAAAAGGCTCAAAAGGAAAATTTTTTCCATAAGGGAAACATACTAATTTTAAACTTGATTGAATAGAACAAAAGACCTAGACCTCTCAATGTGAATATATACAAGCACATAAATATAAAGGTTTAAATTCCATGAATTAATTCATTTTAATGGGCTAAGAGACTAAATATTATATTTTGACTAATGTTTAAAGTATGAAAAACCTTTTAGAAAACCTAAATAATTTAAAGATCTCAGCTTCTACATACTTATTCAAAAGACCATGGCTACTCATGTAATTAAACATGACACCCTTTCAGATGGAAATAACATGAATGTTTTTTATTAAATCATAGAGTTTCCATAACAAGGTTGAATAAACCTAAGGTTGAGCTAAGAAATCTTAATCAAGAAAAAATGTTATATTTAATCAAATTCAACTCATAGCTTTTAGAGTTAAGAGCTAACTTAAACCAAATGTTTTCTCAAAAGAAGAACAACTTATACCTTTACTAAGTAAACTATAAACTAAAAATGGGGGTCCAAACTGATAAAATGCTAAAAATCCCCATAAGAAATAGATCATATTCCATATCAAAAAGAGGTTCCATGATTTCAATGATGAAATTAGGGTGTGTTATGCAATCAACAACAATAGTCAAATCAAATCAATTATAATGTTTTATCATGATTCAAAATGAATATTATCAATTCAAACATGCCTAAGTATACAAGAAGTGGGGATTCATACAACCTTGGTTTAAATTATGAATGGTCTTATGATCTGATTGGGTATTTTTTAATACTAAAAACCTAGATAATGAGTTATATCAACCTACATATGAGAATGTGTCACTTAGAATGAATGAATTACATAACTTTGTTTAAATAAAGGAAATATCTCTAGAGTTAACTTCTACTTAGGAACAAACTATTATACAAATATCTATTTAAAACCTAGAATCATCTTGTAAAGGTCAAGGGAAACTTGTAGACCCATTATAACACAACCATTTCTTTATTTCCCAATTACAATAAACTAGTCAAATTTTAACTACTTTAGCTACCTTTTTAGCTGAGGGAAGATCATAGAGGAATTGTGAAATTGAGGTTATTAATTTCTAAATCATTAGGTTGGGTAGAGAATTAACTAAAATATGTAGGAAAATAGTTTAAATTGTAAATTTTAGGATCTTAATTTTCAAATCATTGATTAGAGTAGTGAAATTGATGAAGGTCAAAACATAATCAAAAAATGATAGAAAAATCAAAAGGTTAAAGAATGAGGCTAGAAATTTGAGAAATAAACATGCATTTTGGGTAGATGGACAAATGAAGATGAAATTAATGATTGTTGGATGGTGATTTATATATATTTTTGTTGATTTATATGATTAACATTATGATATTATGCATGATTTTAGCAAGAGATATTACCAGTGTTAGTTACATAGGAGTAGAAGACTAGAGCATTATTACAAATTGTGAGGTTCATCAAATATGTGTTTTGAGTGTTGAAGGAAACATGAATATCTTATATTTCCTATATTCTAGAGATCTAAGCTAATAGGTCACTATCAACTACTTTTGTTGAGATATGGTAGTGAGATGAGTACATTTTAGCTATCGACAGGTGAGATGACTATGACATTCGAGGACATATGGAATATCTTGATGATCTTGATACATGGGACATAGGTGTATTTTAGATAGGGAAAATATTAGACTATACTCTATAAGATATTTGGTGAGGATTTGAATCCAATTATGAGAGATAATGTGGATATAAATACATGTATGGCCTTAGGGAAACATTCATTTATAGTTATGCTCATGGATATTTTTAATCGCATCATGCTACTTGAAAAGAGTGGTAGACTTTGTCATATTAGTTTATTAAATTTTATTGGTGACATGATGGATATGGTGGAGTAGTTTATGTGGGGGCCTTGTGTAATAGATCATTTATATAGATATTTACATCACACATTTTATTCAGATGGGAAGGAGATAGGATCTCTAACTCTATTACAAGGATGGTGGTGGGAGAACATTTTTATAGAGTGACCCATCAAACATATGAGTGCTAGATCATATGAGGAGATAATTGCATAAGGGTGGCATGTGATTAGAGGGACACAGAGACCACATTTAGGAGATTTTGACTCCTATAGGAGAACATTCAATGAGATTGTGGATCAACATATTACATGGAGGCCATATAGGGATATAGAATTATAGTGGTCATAAGATGGATTATACATGGATTATATGATGATAAAGTGCTATATTATGGGTGTACATGACTACATTATTGAGAGATACCAACCAAATATTTTTTTTTGATAGTTTGGCTTGAGGCATCACATTCAAATGGGGCCACACATTTTTGCATAATTTGTTAGGGAGAGATCATAATGGGGACATGTCATTAATCCTAAGATTATGAATCACAACTAGACACATGTGAAAATAATGACTTGGGTTGATAGGAGAGATGTGATTGATGTAGGTATAACATATGGATATGTCAAGCTATGGGCCAAATAGTGGCCTATGAGCCTTATAATTAAATATGCACCTCCTCTAACATGGAGACAAATATTGATTGATATCTTACATAGACACCCATAAGGTATAGGTCTTGGGGTGAGGATCAAAAGATCTATTACAAGTCAAAGTGGAGGGATACATGAATGAGGGATGGTTAGATGGAATTAAAGATGGATGATACATGGTTAAAGGATGTAGAGGTGAGAAAAGATACATAGGTGGGTGTGGGTTTGGACACAAAGATGAGAAATATTGTAGAGGATTATGTGGGTAGAGGAGAGACTCATTTAGTTATTATTGATATTGATATAAAGATGATACCTATGATAAAGACTCGGGTAGATGGTGGAGTTATATTAGGGGTATTAGGGCCTTTTAGATCTATATAATATTAGAGCTTGATAGACAAGTTACATGAGGAGATCAAGGCTTGAGATGTAGAGATTAATGGTTTATAGGGATATGTTACCAAATTGTAGGGGTGTGTGGATGGTGGGGATGCTTAGTTAGGATTGAGAGCTATAGAGATCAGATATTTTAAGGGTGTGGTATATATATTATAAGCTAAGATGGAGATATTATAGGATGAGGTATTTACTTTATTAGTTGCATTATTGACATAGGATGCAAAGATAGAGACACTAGATGACATAAGATTAATATAGAGGTATTGAAAAGAGAGAGAGAAACATAACATAGGTTGATTTAGTAGATGGCTAGGGTAATATTAGTAGGATATGGATAGGTGGTGACATTAAATAAGTTCATGTGGGTTGAGTAGGATACTTATTATAGGATTTTATATGAGGAGGTCATTCCATGAGCACATTAAGCACATTCATATAAAGAGTACTTGATAATGAGGTATTTATTAGGGAGGTCAGTACATCCAATGGAATCAGATATATCTATAAAGAATTCATCAAAATGATACATGGGTCCTCTAAGGAGTACACCATAGTGGCATGAGCCTAGTCCAATGACAAATGCCTTATTTGAGGGTCAGGGAGGGACTTGATATGGATATGATTATGATGTATCGATGTATATGTATTTTTTATATGTATCAATATAGACACATTATATATATATATCCATCTAAACCATAGTTTATCCATAAAAAAATAAAAAATATAATAACAGTACATAATGTCCATCAAATAACAATAACACACATATCACATCCAAAATTAATTATATATATATATATATAATTAATTAATTAATTAATTTTGGATGTGATATTTGTGTTATGGTTATTTTATGCATAAACTATGGTTTAGATGGATAGATATGGTATGGATGGTAATTTTTTCCTTGTTTTATCATGGTGGAAAAATTAAATGGAAAAATGTATGGATGGTTATATAATTGCCTTGTGTTTAGTTTTGTCTAGCATTGGAATTCTAACATGAATAACTGATTAAGATTTGAGAAGCCTAAATTTATAATTTAGCACAAAATAATGATCACCAATGATATAAAATAACCATGATGGAAAACTATGTTTTATTCATAAGTACTTAAAATATTTAATTTTTTGCCAAAAAAGTGCATCATGATATGGAAAAATCATGACCACACTATGATGTAATACACAAAATAATATTGACACTCAAACAATTAAAAAAGAAAAAGTTTTAAGTTGTGTGTAGTATGGAGTGCATCATGATATTTGAAATAATAATAACACTATACAGTAATGTACAATGACAAATTCAAATTAAAATTTTTAAAAATCACATGAAAAGGACAAGATAAGATAATTAAATGATGAGACTAATAAGAAACATGACATGATAGTCACAATTAATCAAACTAACTAAAATGAGAAGACAACAAGATTTATAAAACTATCCAAAAATAATAAGACAACAATATTTATAAAAATAACCAAAAATGACTACGTAAATGAAAACATACTAAAAAAAAACTAAAGCAATCAATACCTAAAAAGGAAGCAAAATATTTGACTTAACATCTTAGGCTAGTTTTTAGACATATGGTAGCCAATCTCCATGACTATATGGAATGATCAATAAGGAAGTCATGAAAAGGACTATATAGATTTGGCTACAAAAAAGTGAATTCATATGTTGGATGTGAAAATAATGAAACTATGCTTGGGGGAATGGGATGATGGGTAGGATGGTGACCATGTTGACCCTAAAGACCCCATGTCTCTAAAAATTACCTACATAATCCACCTTGGGAAAATTTCATGTGGGGATATCAGGCCATATGTAGTTCTCCCAATATAGGAAGTGATGCAAAACTAGGTTGAGTGATGAAGTGTTTTGTGAGTGATGAATATATTCATGTTTTTCTATCCCAATAAATGTAAGTTAAGGGTGTCGATTGGCATGAAAGATAGTGAGGTTGGTAGACACATATAGTTAAAGTGTTTTTACTATTGGAATGCTGGGTTGAGTATGTTTGGAAACTAATGTGATAAGATTGGTTGTATATAATATGTTCCTCTAACATGAGCAATGCTTATGTTATAAAAATACAAATATCAAACCCTAAGCTAAGATACTATGAAATGGATGATGAGACAAGTGATAATATGGGAATATACAAGAGAAAACTATAATGCGATGCCCCCAAGTAACTAAGGTGATTATATATAATGGATTACTCATGGCATCGTAAACCTGGTTTTCACCATGGTACTTACACAAAGTGATATTAAACTTCTTTTCACTTGTGGATGAACTAATTTTCTCTTTTGATCTTTTTTATTTATTTTGAAATATATATATATATATATATATATATATATATAGACTATTTTTTTGATTTTTTGACACCTAATATATAAACAACAACATTTATAATAAGATAGGCATAAAATATATTAAGGTGCATGATGTTCATAGGTTCATCAATATCCTTTCCATATTTTATGGCCAACCTATAAGTTCTTGATACATATTTTACAATATTGACATATGGGCCTAACCAATTAGGTTTAAAGTTTCCTTTCTTCTCCCTCTTGGCATTAGTATTCCTTTGGTTTTAATTTAGAACAAGATCTCTTATTTATAACTCCTTGTCTCTTATCCATTTAGGTAATTTTGGTATACTTGAAAATGGTTTGAGTTGTTAAGTTTTTTCTCATCTAGAAGATCAAGTTCACTAAGGCATGAAGTGTGATGGAATTATTCATTAATTATATGTGATAAGGATATGCATAGAGATAGAATCTCAAATTATATAGGTCGAATAGACTCACTGCTATAGACAAGTGAATATGGGATTGCCCCCATAGGTGTACATATGATAGTGTAGTATGCCTAGAGGGTAGGTAAATTTGCATGTGCTAATCATAACCAACTTCATTGATAACTCATTTAAGGATAAAAAAATAATTTTATTTATGGTCTATCTTTGGTTGTTTCCTTGTAGGTAATATGGAGTGGACTATTTTTTCTTTATGTGGTAGGTTTTACAAAAGGCCTTGACTTTTTTATTCTTGAATGATGTTACATTATCAGAGATAATAGTAGAATGGATACTGAAGTGGCAAACAATGGGGTTTAAAATGAACTTAAAAATCAAATTGTTGATGACATAAGGGGCATTGCTTCAATCTACTTGGTAAAATATTTAGTGGTGGTAATAATGTGTTTATCACCATCAAATAAATTAGGATTTATTTTCCCAATTAGGTCTAACCCCCATGTGAAGAATGGCCAAGATGTGGTAATAGGTTGTAAAGCATGTGAATGACTATTCATAAGGTCACCATGATTTTGACAATGTATGTAGTTTTTAACATAAGAGAATGAATCAGATTCCATTGTATTCAAATAATAACCTACACATAAAAGTGTTTTATCTAGGACTATGCCATTATAATTCACACCACATATTCCCTCATAAACTTATCTAATAGTTGAGGTAGATTATTTAAAATTTTAAAAATGTAAAAGTGTTCCATCATAACCTCTTAAATTTAAAGTGTTTCCAAGGATTATCTAATGGGATGTGAATTGGATTAATGGTTTATGTTGGTTATGGGATAAGTTATGTGGAAGTGTGTTACCATGAAGATATGCATATATATTAGAATCCAAGGAGAACTAGGACCAACCACCTCGTATACCATTTTAGAATCATGCATATCATATATTAGTATCATTAGGTACTCTAAAAGTATTTTTTAATGTTTTTTTAAGATCAAGTAACGATCTAATGGTTTCCATGGGGTCTACTAATAAATTATTGATCTATGGTACTTATTCAAATTGGATAAATGTAAAAGATGACTTTAGACTATCCACCATCCTCTAGTATGAGATTAACTTATCATCATGAGATTGGGATTCATTAGTTACTTGATTAATGATTAATTTATAATAAAAAAATCCAAGAAGATATTGGATACCCCATTGTATGGCAAGTTTAATACTAGCTATGAGAGCTTCATACTCTACAATGTTTTCATTACAAGGAAACTTTATTTTGAATGCTCTCGGATCATAATACCCATATGGTATGACTAGTAAAATAATGGCTCTTGAACCATGGTTTATGAAGGAACCATCAAAACATAGCTTAAAAACTAGAGTTTTATCAATGGACATTGTTGCTTCATTTGGGAAGTCCATAAAAAGAGGTGTTTTATCTTCAAGAGGTGCTTCTGCTAGTGCATCTACTAAGACTTGTCACTTAATTACTTTTTTAATAACATACTCAAGATCAAACTCACTTATAATCATAAACCACTTATCCATACTACTTATTAGAGATATTTTATATAAAATATACTTGAGAGGGTCAATTTTTGTAATGATTTTGGTTTGATTATTAAGCATGTAATGATAGAGTTTTTTTGAAGCAAAAACAACTATGAGACATTCTATTTTGTTTGGAAATAATTAAGCTCATAATATAACAAGGTTTTGATAAGATAATACACTACCCTTTTTGACCCACTATCATCATGTTGTGCCAACAATGCCCCCAAGGCATATTGAGTAGCTAGTATGTACACAAGGAAACACCTATTGGTAATAGGTGGTATTAAAATTGGTAGATTAGAAAGATATTGTTTAAGATGTTCAAATGATTTATTACAATTTTCATTCCAAGTAAAACAAGTATATTTATTTAACATATAAATGGATGAATAATATCTATAATATAGGATATGAATCATCAGATTGCTTTGATTTTGCTTTATAAACTTTGAATTTGTTTAATATTTTTGGGTGGTGTCATATCCATGATAGTTAAAACTTTAGAAGGATCAACTTCTATGCCACAGTGTGAAACAATGAATCCCAATAACTTTCCTAATATCACCCTAAACACACATTTATTTAGGTTTAAGTGAAGCTTATATTATCTCATTATTTCAAAGATGACATGAATAAATTTTTGATGCTCTTCTCTATATTTTGATTTGGAAAGTATGCCATCTACATAATCTTGCATGATGTCATGAAGCATATAGTGGAAAATGACATTCATTTCTATTTAGTGTGTGGATTTTTAATTATTTATACCAAAGGGCATTACTTGATAGAAAAAGGTACCCCATGTTGTAAATTAAATTTTATATTGGTCTTTGAGAGGTATTTTTATTTGGTTATAACCTAAAAAAACCATCCATTAATGACAACATTTCATGACCTATGATAGAGTCAAAAAATCATGTTAATATTGGGCAATGGGAAGTCATCATTTTTGCAAACCCTAATTATTAATTTCTTCTTTGACACTAGTACATTATTAGATATCTAATCTAAATAGCCAATGGGGTGAATGAAACCAAATTCTAATTTTTTATTCAACTCCTCCTTTAATATTAGTGTTATCTTGGTATCAATTCTTTTAAAGTATTTGTTTAATGGAATTTTCATCTCGATGTATGAAAATATGATTCACTACTAGTGATGGATCAAGCCTCGACATATCCACATAACAACATGAAAATAAGAATTAAAAATATTGAAGCAAAAGAGTGATTATTTCTCTTTATTATGGAGTTAGTGAAGTGAAAACCTTGACTATTTTGGGACATTCTTATATTCCAATGTTGAGGGAAATAGTATTGTCAACTAGGAGAGTTGATTATTCTTTATAGTTTGGGGGTGTTGGAGAAAAATTGAAATCCATTTCTAGGTATTCTTTATTTGATTTTGATACTAAATTTATTTTGTTATCTAATTTTTCCCCCAAATACATCAAAATATCTAACTAAATAGAAAATTCCATCTTATGATCCCCTACCAAGATGTGTTCTTATGTACTCAAAAAATCTTAAATTACCTCATCATTTTGAAAATGATCAAGCAAAGGTGTTTCATGTTAGTCCCATTAGATTATATATGGATATGTGAGTTCAAGTTTCAAAATGACATTTTCATGTAAAATCTTAGTTAAATATAGGTCTTCGAAGTAGATAAGAATGAAATCCATTTCAATATATGAAGAATCTACCTCCAACTCACTAGAAGAATCAATTTGGAAAAGTGCGGTATTTACATTGAGTGAATTTAACCCTATGCCATGAGTGGATTAATTAAATTTTAATGTGATTGGTTTAACTAAACCTTGTTTATGAAGACCAAGAAGTTTACCTTTGTAGTTAATTATTTTTCACATAATGGATTTTGTGACAAGGTATTTAATATTAGTGAAAAAAGTAGTTAGTTCATCATAGTAAATCCAAGAGGGATTCAAATCTTTGATGTGTTTGTCTTAAGGAATACCACCTTGTACAAATTTTGTTTTTCCAAAAAATTTAATCATTTATGTATCTCTTTGATGGTGAGGCCTAACATAATTATGTGGGGTCATATGAATTGTGATTGTGTAATTAAAATCTTAGAGGATGTATTCATTCATGTCTTTATTAATGATTTTAAAATGGGTTGAAATGGATGGGGTTTCTTTGGAAGTTTATGGTTGATTTTATCCTTGAATGGTGGATGGTGTTTCTATATAAGTGGAATTAGATGATGTTTTCAAATAACCACCAAGGGGGGTGGGTGTTCATAATAACTTATCATGATAGACATAGTTTTCAAGCATATGTGATTCCTTAATAGGAGTAAAGTTATCATCAATAATTAAGAGATATTTAAATTTTTGATATTTACCTTCCAATAGCTTGAAATATTAGAAATTTTGAGGATCACCTTAAATAGTAAATTCTATGCCATCGTGAGAGAATTTCAAACATTGGTGTAAAGTGGAGGGTACAATATTCATTGAATGTATCCATGGACATCCAAGAAGTAGATCATAGGGTAAATTAAGATTAGAAACATTAAACATTGTTTATTTTATAATAGACCCCATCATAAAAAGAATAAAAATGGCAATGATAAATTACCACTCATTATTAGCATACACCTTTATTGTCATGATGTTGGATTCTAATATTATTGTTGAATATAGTAAGTGATTAACTAACCTTACTGTACATAAAATTAATGTTCATCTATTATTTATAAATGCCATATTTATCTTAGGTCTATAGAGAATATATTCTATACATAATTGAAGATATTGAATAGATACAAAAGGGGAGATTATAGAATGGTTGAATGTACCTAATTGTTAGTGGATAAATTACCAACTAACACTTGAAAGATTGAGGGATTGATGTATTAAGGGAAATTATACTCTTTAAGGACATTATATATAATGTATTTATATATAGATGAGTCTTGAGAAGTTATAAGATGGAAATGTTGGTGGGTGTCTTCTCAAGATGATTTATAATGTTGTACTTGCATTCAACATTGGATGATGATGCACTAGGAATGGTAATTTTTGCATGCCTTATAGTAATGATGTAATCTTGAGATTATAAATTTATGGAATTAACATGATTATGTGCATAATTGACATGATTAACTATAGATTTTAAATGGTTGTTGGCTTAGCTTACATTACATGCTTGGGTTGCTTCTTTATTTTGTCTACTATTTACTTATTCATGTTTGGGGAATGGTTTTTATATATCCCCAATTTTTGGTTGTTGGATTTTGTGAATGGTTGGTTTTAAATGTCTATGTCCCATTGATTAATGAAGACATGGAGATAGTGTTTGAGGTACATTCACCTATTGTTATAATGTCCTTTTATCATATGGTACTTGTAGTATTCATCTTCTTTATACCATTTAAGTTTAGCAATGTTTTCTTCAAAAGGTTTGGTGTTAGGCTAAATTATCATGTTAGCTTGGGCAAACTTTCAAAAAATGAATAAGTGTCACTCAATTGAGTGAAATTACATTTATGATTTTAATATTGAGGTTGACCACCAAGAATGGTAATGTTATTAATAGGTTGTGTATGAAATTGGTTGTATACAGGTCATGTGTAGAATTTTTGTTGTATAGGTTGGTTTTGGATTTGTTTGAAAATGGTCACACTATTGCCAATAATAGTATTATTTTTAGAAAAGAACTTTGGTTTTTAAATTTATTTTAAATAATTATTATTGAGTTTAAATATCTCAATAACACCTTTATCGATTAAAGTTATTTTAATTTGAAACCCTTTATTTAATAATTTCATAAAAGGAACTTGGGAAAAGGAGTTGTAAATGGTGTCCCAAATTTGAGTTAAGATTGTTCATAAATATAGCCATAAGTGAAGATTCAAGAAAAGACCACAAAAAATGGTTTTATAATGCCCAACATATTTTTAAGGAGGAAAAGGTTTCAACATTGTGTTGTTTAGTGTTGTGAATGTCTATTATGGTCAAGGCCTTTTAGATATTATATGAAAAATGATGAAAAAATTTATAAAAAAGGTCTAGTTGACCACATTTTGAACTCAAATCAAAATTGGTCACCCCCTCTAGGTTGAAATTTCATAAAATTGTTAAAACATTTTCATGGATGTCATGATCTCAAATGGTCATAAAGGGTTCCACATGGTCATATTTACCTTTATATATCATTGTCTAAAATTTGGTCTTATGTTCACTTATCAAATACTATGGGACAAGTACAAGGTATCAAATAGTCAAACATGGTCAAAGGTTTAGTATGGTATAAGTTCATTATAAAATTTTATTTATATGTCAATTAATTCATATTTTTATGCACTAAGCTTTTATTTGACTCTCACATGCAAAAATGTCAATTTGACCACCTTTTGGTCCATGTGGAAGAGTTGGACATACCATTCAGAAGATTTAAAACATATATGGTGTCACTAATGAGTTAGATAATGTTTAGGGATAGTCATAATCTAATAACATCTACATTTCAATGCCTAAAACTAGAACAATGACACTTTATAAGCACTTTTACTACCTTACATGATCAATTTTAAATTTGAAATGGTTTATAAGTGACCTTTGGGATCCCTAAAATCATTTTAAAGATTTGAACCAAGTTTCAAGATGAGATGACACTACAAACACCACATGTCCACCTTCACAAGCTTATGAAGGCATAGAGAGAGAGAGAGAGAGAGAGAGAGAGAGAGAGGAGAGAGAGAGAGAGAGAGAGAGAGATGAGAGAGAGAGAGAGAGGAGAGAGAGAGAGAGAGAGAGAGAAGAGAGAGAGAGAGAGAGAGAGAGAGAGAGAGAGAGAGAGAGGCCATTGGTTAGGGTTATAATGAAGTTTTAAATTAGTGGAATTGATTTGCATATTGGTGGCCTATTCTTTATGAATAATTGTTAAGAGTGATAAGTAGGTCACTATGGTCCTACCTATCCATCTGAGAGGGGATTATTTTTCATCTGTTTATACACTTCCAAAATCTATGAATAAGAATGGTTTTTGGGGTTATTTTAAAGGGTAATGAAGCTACTTTTCATGGTATTTTTCATTAGTCAAATAATTTATATGAAGTGCATTATATTGAGAGAAAAGTGTCTTATGAACAAGCTATTTTAGTGGATCATGTTGCAAGTTTTTTTGTCTTCATGGTGGTCACTCTCATAGTTTAAAAAAGATTCATAAATAATGTAATATAATTCAAATTCATGGATCTCATGCATTCTCTCTTGAAAGTTGTTTATTACATGTGATCTTCAAGAGTTTTAGTAACATTATTAAGATTTGATCAGTCCATTGTATGCTTGATTTGGAAATTTTTAGATCAAATACCAATAATATATCATATTATAAGAGTTTGAGACAATATTATACTACTATAAGTGTATAAAGGTGAAGATAAGAGTGTAAATGCACACCTTTCAATGAGATTCATAGGTGTTTATTTCATATGTAATTATACAGACTATAAAAAGTGTTCTAAAAGATGCTCATTACTCATGGAAAGACCTAATAAATATCATCATACACTTAAATGGCCTTGATTTTCTCTATTTACATCATCAAGAGATTAAAATTTTATTAGATACTCTAAACTCTCAACACACACACAAATATGATGATTGTATGTAATTCATCTAGATCTGTGAAGTAGATTAAAGGTGGTATGAAACTTAGTCACAAGCCTTTATGGAACTTGAAGGAGTGATAAGAAGGGTGATGAGGTTGATAAATTTGAAGAGTTCAAGAACTTAATGAATGGTTATTTATATCCCTAAACAACCCAATAGCAACTTACATTCCATAGGCTTATAGGTCCTCATTTAGGACCAAGATAAACATCCAATCAATAAAAGGGAGTCTCAAGCATGAAGACCTAACTTCAATGCATATGAAGATAGTGTTACAAGTCCTTGAAGAACAAATAGGTCACTTATAATTCAAGGATGAAAATGAGACGGAGTTGATAGTCTAACAATCACCTATAGTATTAATGTATGGAAGGAGTAAGTGCAAATATGGTCTGAAAGTGTCACATAAAGTCTAGGAACTATGCATATATAATGGAATAAAATCCTTTGGTGTGAATCTTTCAAATCATCATGGAAATTGAGAAGTGTTGCTATCAAACCAAATATAGTCAATGCCTTAAAAAGGTCACCTACATGCCTTTTGAAAGACCATTCCATTTTCAAGCTAAAGGAAGAGCATAGTAAGTGTTGAAAGGTGATCTAAGCCTAAAATTTAAACATAAAAAAAGTTAAAGGACCAAGAGAGGATAAATTATGAGAAGGTAAAACCTAAAAAAAATAATGTTAGTCATGATCCCTAACAAACACCTACAAGTTGCAATAAGGATAGATTGGTTCAAACCTAAAGTGAAGAATAGAGGCATATGAGAGACTCTAAGGTCTACCTCAAATAGAAAAATATGCCATAGTGTCATTAATAAATTAAATGAAACATGGATAGGTTGATCAATTCTAAGTTTTAAGACCTCTACATAGTCAAAGAGTAACTACATTCTTGCCTACTCTTTATGAGCTTCCTACATGGTTTGACAATAGTTAAAGGGCTATGAATAGTTTTGAAAGAGTGAATTTCATCTAAGAATGGTTTTTATAATGTAATAAACATATTATTTGATCCACTCAAACCTGATAATAGGGTGAGGAAGGCCAAAATTCTATCTAAGACCTAGTGGACCTCTAAAACACACACATAGGCTTTACAACCAGTTATAAGTTAAAATTTAATCTTGAGCATCCTAGATGTATGATCATAATTTTAAAATTAGTATATGATATTTTCATGATTTTATTAATAAATTAATGTTCCCCTAAAAGGCTATAATAAAATTGGACATACCCACTATTTTGTCTTAGACCTTGCCCACTCTATTAACAAAGAACATCCCTTGAGAATAGGGGTTCTGTTTGGACTCAAAAACATAAAAAAATATGCCAAACACAATGTATTACCCTTGATGTATTAAAAAAACATGGAAAATGTTTCCACACAATTTTTGGTGTTTTATAGGTCTTAATCTTCAATCCAAGTGCCCTTGAGGGGCTAGCAAAGAAATGATAAGCCTAAACCCTAAGACCCCTGACCAGTACACCATATGCATGTAGAGGGGTAAATATAATTAAAAAAATATGAAAAATCATGGGGAATATTTTTTTATAAGGTTTATAAATATATCCTAGTAGGTGAAATGAGTTTTGACACCCAAAACTTCGATCAGACTTCTCTGGAGTTCAAGAGACCTAAGCATGTCACCCAATGAACAACTTCACATATTCACACCATCCCACACACTTTTCATGGGAATATGATACATTTGGAATATGTGAGGAGTTAATTTAATAAGGTTTTCCAAGTTGAAGGAGGTCAATTGGTGATATTTCATTTATGAAAAATTGTTAACACCTCAAACAGGTCTTAAAACCCTTCTAAAACCTTGATGGTGACTAGTCAAGGAAAAAAGAACTCTAAAGCACATATAACACCATATTTTTATTATGAAACATATTTTATGTTATTTATGACTCATATGAGGTTATATATATGTATTTTTATGCTGATTTAACCTATATGGACTATCATAAATTCCTTAGTTTTCATGTTTTTTGGTGTTTTATAGGTGTTATGAGATGTAGAGAGATTACCAATCATTATATAAGGTAATTTTGTATGTTTCATAACCATAAAATTACAAAAAAATGTCATATTATATTATATAGGTGGTAAAACAAGGCTTGTTTTTCCAAGGTAGTCTCAAAATGAGACTAGGTGGCAAGGTGATTTCATGGTTTGCATACTTCCAACAGGGTTTCAAGACCTAAAAATTGATATATAGGTTTATAATTGACTATTTAAAGTTAATAAAATATTTTTGGGTGTTTTGAAATGTGTGGCAGAAGTATAGAGCTATAAAATAAGGTTCCAGGCAAGAAGGCCTAATTCAAGAGGAGAGAAAGGCAAAAAAGATGGACTTCTACTCAAAGTCAGATCATGAAATTTGACATGGATATGTAAGTACATATATCATCCTATATTATTACCTCAATTTTTAATACCTTATATATAACTCCATACATAAGGAGGTTTACATTTTTTAAGGGATATAAGGGAAATAAGCCTCATGAGGGCTTGAGGAGAAAAATGAGTTCTTGGGAGTGGTTTCAAGAATCAAAATGGTTTTGTTTCAGGAATAATAACATATTTTAATACCATTCATGGAGATATGATGACATTAATAAGATTAACTTGAGTTTTGGGCCACTTAGACCAAGTTAGGCATGGTAAATGAAGAATCTCAAGATACCTATGCACATGAATGATGGAATGTCAGATTAGAGGAGTTTATTAAGGCATGGAATATTTAAAAATGAGTTTTATAAGGTAAATTCATGGTTAATTCATGATTATAAATTACATTTCTCACTCCTTTCATAAAAAAGAAGGGTAATTTTCAAGAAGCTAGTCAAGGTGTCAAGCCTATTTGTAACCCCTACACCACTTGAAAGGTTGAAGCCTTCTTCAAGAGTGAGACACATGGCCTTGAAGGTATTTTAATTAATGTTACATAACCAATTTATTTTTTTAACTCATGAATACACTTTGAAACCTTCTTTCTACTACACCCCTCTCTTCACCATTCTCTATATAAGCAACCACTTTTAGCTTTATAAGAAATACACATTTGGTATGATGAAGCCCCTACTACTTTGAGTATTATTTTTGTCTTGTAATAAAATATTTAAATCTATTTTTGAGTTCAAAAACTTATTTTATAAGTGTGTGAAGTAGTGCATAGTTAAATGATAAGTCATAACTATCTATCTTTGTGTTCACCTTACTCTTTCATGTTTTATGTAAGTAGTCTACTCTCTAACAAGTCACATGAAGTGTAGTTAGTGTTATTGTACATATATAAGTGTAATGAACGGTAATAATCTCTAAAACTAGGCCTATTATTCATCCACCTTGACAAGTGCAATTGCATCTTACCTCCATGTTGAAATACTTATTTTAGAGAAACCTTTGATGTTAAAGTCAATTTTGTGAATCATGTTTCATAGTGCAAGTATATGGTAGTATTGTGAAGATTAACTTGGTGCATAACCTAATTATATTAGGTTTTTTTTCATTTTCTCTACCCATTTTCATTTCAACAAGCTAGTAGTATATGTGATGAGATTAGATAGGCAAATATATGGAGCTAGCCCTTCAATCTTAAGGTGTACCCCTAATATAGAAAACCCATAGGTCTAGGCATAATCCCATGTTCCACTCAATTTAGAGGAAACAATTGAACTACCTATCTAAGGGTGAAAAAATTAAGTGATAATAGATATGGCAATGAATGGTAGGGACTATTGTACTAAACACTTTTTTTGTCAAGGTGAATGTTGGCTATGATAAGACTACATCTACATAAGTGTTTTCTATTAAACATTTGGTGACTCCACTAAAGATATAGCATCTGGTTGCAGACCTAATTCCTTATTTATAAATATTTCATGCTTCATGGTATAAGTATAAGTATAGGTCATCTACCTAGTATAAGTAACCATATTATAAATCCACTCCCTCATCCTGAACTTCCTCTTGAAGTTCAGTATCCTAAGCCTATCTTGACACTTGAAGAGCTTGAAGAACAAGAAGGCTTTGAAAGTTAAGAAGATCAAGAGAGTGAATAAGATTTTGAAGGAAACATGGATATTCCACATGATTTTACCAAATTTAAATACTTAAAATCCCCTCAACCTTGTTGTCTATGATGATATCCCTCTCAATGCCACAAAGAGTGTTTCTTTATTTCAATAGGGAAGGTCTTATAACCCTAAGTGAGAATATTAGAGACATATCTAACTTCTACATTTTTCATAATATCATTGAGATTAGTATATAAATTAGATTGATTACCATGTATCTTACGATAAAATACATTTATTGTTATATAACCATGTTAGGAGAATGCATTACTACATGGTATTAATTTAGAGAGTTGTTGACTTAAATATTTGAGGAGAAGAGTGATCATACACCACTGATTCATTAGCTAAACATCATTCAAATAAGAACCAATGAATCCATGCATGAATTCAATGAAAGGTTACAAAGGACATGGAATAGGCTTCGAAATCTCATGAAACCTCCTACAAGTTTTGTTTTCCCAACCTATCTTAGAACTATTGGGACTAATATAACTATCATGTTATAGTTCATGATAGGGTACACCTTGCCTAATGCTTATGATCTGGATATTAGGGATAAGAATATTTTGATTCAATCCATTAAGATCCCTAAAAAATTATCAATGCCTAAAATTACTATTACTCCTCCAAGTCTTGCTCTAATTATAAATCCAAGTAATAAGTCTAATGCTACTCCAAAGAAACCAGATGATGCCATTGATTA